>JAOWBL010018577.1:18828-35091 GCA_028564865.1 Zenarchopterus dispar
ACTCTCCATTGTTTGTGGAAATCTTTATCGTGTGACTCAAATGCTTTAAAATGTTCATTTGAATCTGAAATACCAAAACATCAATGTTAAGGTAAATCTGTAACTTGTGAGTCCTGAAAGAAAAAAGAATAATATTTCTATTAAAAGACTGGTTGCTTTGAAGAGAGGGGGATATAATGACTTTAGTTTCCCATCAGGAAGGCTGTCTGCTGTGTAAAGCAATAAAAACATACTAAATATAGCACACACTCAATTGGAAAAGGTTTTTCTTTCCATCTTAGGGAGATGGATAAAATATACATTTTGCTGCTGACAGTGATTTCCCAGGTATAAACAACTCTGACTATATATAAGTGCCTTATAAAAACTCACTTCAGATAAACCCAAACTAAAGATTTGTCTTGATAAATGTTATTGATCCTAAATTATTTCTAGTCAGACAAATTAGATCTCTGTTGTCTGTTGCTGCATCAATAATGTGTACTGAAATACAATTTATATATATATATATATATTTATATATATAAATATATATGTAGTTAAAGAAGTTTCAGTTTAAAACAAATCAAACTGCAATAATCTTGTCCTAGCAATAACAGAATATGAGAAAGACACCACTATGAGCAAATTTTAGCAGAACTACTCACTTCTAAAGAAAAAGCTCTTGCACATCTATTCTGAATTATCCTGATTATATTTTTGGAGAAAGATGATGCTGGACTTTTAAATTTAAAATTTTACAGGCTGTCAACTCAACAAACTTTGTGGCCAGTTCTCCTTGACAGTAATAAACGAACTGATTGTCACCTATTGGTGAAAGTCTGAAAAACTTGCTTTCGAATCATATTCTGGAAATAAAACCATGGAGAGAAGAGAATAGCAACAGATGTAAAATGACACTGCAGAGGTGCTGTGGTCTGAAACCTGGATGTAGGCGGTTTTGCTCCGGTGACTCACGACCAAGCCACCTCCGACTTTGAGCGAGTCTCTGACTGATTTCAGCCTCTTTTTAAAGACAACCCTACTTAGAGAAGGTGAACAAATCGTATTGTTGCCTGCTGTGAAAGATATGAGCTTTTTTGGATTAGAAGAAAGAAATATTTCTGAAAATAATCTATTAAAAGTCACATCAAAAGGGAAAATTTAAAAAAAAATCACTCCTGGTCTCTAAGCAAACAGTTTTAGTCTGTGACACATTCCCAGAAAAGCCTTTGAATGCTTCAGTGGCTCCCCTTCCAGCAGGCGAATTCCTTTATTTACAACATTCTGCCGGACGACAAAACAAGTAACATGTTCTATGAGACAGCAGAGATGTTTGAGTCCAAATGTAATCTCTTGGTTCAGTGGCTTTGATTCACTGTTCATGTACATGTAGCTTCATGACACCAGGAACTTTGGAGCCGTATCCTTTCTTGTCTGAAGCGGGGCAAACAGAAGCAACGCTGCCGCAAGACCTGATCTGAAGCTTCAGGCTTTTATTGTCAGGTCCGTCAACACAACAGACAGGAAAAAGCAAATGATAAAAGAACTTTAAACCACCTTGAGACAGAAAGAGGGTGACGTGGGATCTGTCAGAGACTTGCCTTTTTACCAGCAGCAGGCCAGTCACCAAGAGAGAGAGGGGGAAAAAAAGCAAATTATTCCTTTCCCCTCTCCGCGAAGAAGTCACTGTTATCATTGTGCTAACAGGATTGTGAGTGCATGTGTGTGTGTTTGTGTCTTAAACCCATGTCCATGACCAGAGATTATGTTATAAATAAGCGTCTGAGCGTGGGCATGCCAATGTTTGATTTTCCTGTCACAACTTGGGATATGACATTACTTGAAATCCAGCTTCAGTCTCGTTCTGCAGCAGACCCTCTTAAGTTGGAATTCACTATCAGCTTAATTTCCTTCTGCCATCTGTTTACAGCTGCTCCAGATGAAAAGTGACAAAATATCTTCATGCTGGATACATACAGGCTTTTGCTTAATTCCCAATTTCCTTCTTTCCACTCTAAGGGGATGAATCTCCAATAGCTAGCTATTTATGAAGCATTCTCTCTTGGTCCAGTGTGGCTTCTTCATTTTATGTACAATATATTTCACTTACGTACATAGTACTGATTAATGAAAATATAATGTAGTCATACTGAAACCAGATATTGAGCTGAAAATTGTGAATCAAATGTTATATGTCAAGAGGCAAGGTAGAAAACTCAATCAAAAATGAAGGACATGGCATCTTTGGAGCTAAAGAGAAGACAGACCATTGGGGAAATTACAGTAATTGGCACACACTTCAAGGGGCGGTATTTAGGTGGGTTAGCGCGCATAATATGGGTACCAACAATGATAAAGAACAATATACTCATGTTCTGGTGGGATAATGTCCTTCTCACATGGTGTGCTGTAAATCCAGATGAAGCACAGCGTGGAGAGCAACAGCAAACCACCAAACCATCTGCTCAGGTGTGGACAGATAGCAGCCAGTTTTTCCACAGCACTAGTTATTCCACCAGCAGCTGCTGGAAACTCGAACTAGTGTACCAAAATCTTCATCACTGGCCTCACTGAACTGATGTACTATCAGACATACTAAAACCATATTTAGTTCGGTGTGCTTGCTTTTCTGCTGCACTCAGAATTTGTTCAGTTTCAAGAGCAGTTCTTGCAGGCGACAAAGATTGAGTCTGTGGGAGACCAGGACAGAAGCTGTGCTCTCTGGATGATCTCCTGCATGGAGGCGTACTTTTTGATTTGTGAAACGAACATAAATTATTCTCAGAAATCTCAAGTTTTATTCTCTCGTGTGGCTGTTGAAGAAAACCCCAGCTTTTGTTTGTGTCTCTTCGTCTTTCAGATTCAGGTCATCACCCATCACAATTATGCAGGAAGAGACACCGAAACATGCGACCTGCTGAGGTTTGTGGACGTGCTGATGTGAGTGCTCTGGCTTGATGCTGCCAGTTGGGCAAGACCCCATGAGATGCTGGAGCATCACTTCATCAGCATGCACCTCATAGTCACCTTATACTGTCTCTCAACACCTTCATTTTATTCAGCATTATTACTTTTTATGAATTTGTATATATGTTACAACACTTAGACAAGTACTAAAAATTTGATAATAATATGGATGGTGAATATATATTCATTATTTTGCAGCATTTTGCTGTAAATCAACAGCAGCCCATCTAGGACAGATGACCCTCATGTCCCCTCCTGCTATGAAAAGCAGCCGAATGAAGCCCCACTGCGAGGACTGACATCTTGTCACAAAACCAGAAGTCCAAACTGATTCCAGCTACTCCAAACTACAGATGACTCATGGTGAAGACTAGAACAATGAGAAAACAAACAGACCTTTGAGATAAAAGTCATACACCCCACACCCAATGGCCTGACCTGATACGAGGACATGATAGGGACAAAAAAAAAAAAAGCAAAGCAGCTGAGGATGAGACTGTGAGTTGCGATAGAAGGATGTGTGCAGTCTGTTTATAGGAGTGCAGAAGAAAAAGTGAGTCAGTGTTGCTTTGAAATGAAAATTCACAGTTTCTTTGTAGCTCAGCCACATGTGCAAATGTTAATACTTAACTATTAGCTATCAGAACCTTTACAACAGTAAGAAGAGAAGCAGTCAGTGGAACAAACGTGACATTTAGGTGCAGCAGCCTTTAGCTTCAATAAGAAGAGAGTGGGTGCAACATTTTATTCTTCCTTTATGGAGATCTCATCCTGAGCACAGTGAAAACGACAAATATACACACATAACTACTCCTACACTCCTTCACTGATCATGTGACTAGTCACACAAGTATTGTATACATACACGACAAATAACGCATCAAATCATTTCGGGTAAGATATAAACAGGACAAAATAGGGGGGAAATACTCTAGCACTACATATGCAAACATTAGTGAAATACACAAAGTGTAGCAATTTAGAAATAAATAAATAAATAAATCTGCATCAAAGCATTTTATGCCTTTTGCATGCAACACACTGATTCTGCTTGCCAAGGGTCCGAACTGCAAACTCTGGAAAAACCTTACGTCTTTGGCTGCAGGGTCCTCCACCCTCCCTCAGCAAACTAATGGATGACATCAGAGCCTGCGGTGGAGGTAGCCCTCACCACATCAGATTAATAAATGCCAAACTCAAGGTCTTTTCCCTATGATCCTTATAATTATTATTATTTAAGCAACTCCAAATAGAAGAGAAGCATGGGGGTGTAGGCATTTGAACATAAATACAGCTCTAAACTCTGTGAGGAGGGAGGAGCTGGAGTGCTTTTAATATTTTCTAGACAAATCTTCAAATGTCTTATCTTTGACTGTTTATGTTAGGCTAAGATACAGCATAAGTTTCATTTTGACCACATAAAGGACATTTAATGTCTGAATACACTGATTTTGGGCTATTACAGACAAATGACAACTGCATAAAACATCCCCATTACCAAAGTGGCTATTATAGGCTATTGCTTCAACCCGCATCTCTTTTGGAAGATTTGTCGAGTGCATCTTTTTTGCCAAATGTTTTATGACAACTGTACTTATTTATTTGGAGACAAACATGCATTAGCTATAAAATTAAATGCAGCCTGATGGGGTTTTGGGAGTATGTGAGTGATTGAGTTAATGAATGTAGTACAACCATGTCCCACTGAAACAAGAATTTAAATGTCTGCATTTGACAGGCTGGAATTTCTGCAGATTTAACTCGGCCAACTATCTGTTATGCAATTTGAAAAATATCCAAGTGGAGTGCTGTTACACACTGGCATGTGTAAACAGAACAGGAAGTGCTCCAGAAAGTATTTTCTCAATACTGTGGAGACATCTAGATGCATTATATTAAATGTTCCACAGAAAACAGTCACATGTTTGGACTCCAGGTTTGAAATACATTTTTGGTTCAAAGAAAAACATTCACTGCTGCAGAGCAAGGCTAGTCTTCAAGTATTTGTGAATTATGTCTTAACTCGAGCCATGCATAAAAGCACATAAAAACTTATTTCCCCCCCAAATATTTTTCCCAACTTGGACTGTACGCATGTAGCATCCTGCTCTGCCAGCAATATGAAAATTAGAAATAATAATAAAAACAGATGAAAGCAACAAATGAAATGTATTAAAGGTTTCTGTGGAGCAGAGCCTCTCTTCTACCTCCTCTCTGCTTCATTCCCTTTTATCTGCATCTCACCCCCATCCTATCTGACCCCCCACTCATCCCTGCACCCCCACCACATAAAACTGAGTAAAGCAGCAGTGGACTGATGAAGTGACCTAAAAAGCAGCAGATCAGATAACATGTGGCCTCGACTCTTCAACTTCCCCTGCCGGCAGCCTCACGTTTAACATTTATTCAGCTGATAGTATCTATCTGCGCATAGGACCTGGGATTCATTTGGTGTTAGTTTAGTCCAGGGGATGAGCAAACGCTGCTGAGAGATCAATTCATTCCAAGTGTAATGACTATTGATTCTTTTGGAGCAGTGAGACAGAGCTGGAGCTGAATGTATTTAGATACAATAAAGCTCTAGTCTAACGCTGCCCTGAGCTTCTGCTGCTGCTGTTGGGTGAAGTGACCAAGGGGTTTAAGTGCAAGACACACTCAAACTTTACTTGTGCGTTCATGCTGGTTTACACAGTACACAAAAGCTCCTCCACACACAGACGCACCATAAAATTACAACATGCAACTGGTGTCAGTTGGGTATTTATAATCATCCTGAACAAATTTTAGCACAAATAACTTATACCACTGGTTTTATCCTTTGGTTCATCTTCAAATCAGCAACTTATGGTTTATGCATCATTAAATCCAATTCCTTCTGTGCATTTTACTCGGAGACCACTTGGGTGACTTGTTAGCAGGTTATAGTGTGAACAAGGTTTGCCTCCGTCCAAGGAGAAAATCAAAAAGCGAGTATAACACAAATAAAATTCGAGGAATATGAAACATATTATTCTCATCATTTCAGTGTAAATTTCTATTATGTGTAAAGTGCCAAAAAAAAAAAAAAACTAATGTAAAGGCAGTTACGTTAACTATTTACATGGTTTTTTAAATTTTCAACATAATTGAATAAAAGTTAGTTTAAACTTTTAAAAAACATTCATTTTTGCACTAATATATAGAATTAACAAAAAAATTTTAACAAATATTTTGGCACTTTAAAAAGTGTACTTGTGTGGAAAGTTAACCAAACTTTGAGAAGCTTGAACACGTTTGACTGGCAATAGAATTGCGTAAAACCCAAATATCCCACCCATAACATGCACATCTCCGCATCACCGGATGTGAAGTAGTCAGTCACATGACCAAACCACATGACCATTTGAATCATTTTCGCAACAGTGGCAGCAGCACTTGCAAAAATTTGTCCAAAACTAAAAATGTTTTTGTCCATTTTCTTTGAAGTCAAGATCTTCTTCTTCTTTATTTGGAAGAGACGTTTTGCAGGACAAGCTTCTAGGAGAGTCATTCTCATTAAAAGAAGTCTCACAGGACAACATTTAACGAGAATTGTCCTCATTTGCCAAACACTGTTCAATGGGAATACCACCCACCCACAGGTGGTACCTTGTCGTGGTTTCAGAATTGTCACTTTTGTTTTGTGAAAAAGTGTAATGGAAATCCACCTACACAGCTCCATGTGACAGATCTGCTGCTGCTCTCTTAATCACGATCAATCACAGCCTGTTAGTCTTGAAACTGAATACCATACCACTATAATACTTCAGTCAATGCAGTTTGATAACTTTGTGACAAAGTGCCCCTTGAAGTGATTCAAAATGGGACACATTATTTATGTGTATAACATGGGACGATTCCTTATTGCGTACAGGATGGGTGACAATCCTGGTGTGAACACCACAATGACTTTGAGACTCCTGATTACAAGACTGAGTGTCATATAATCTGAAAGTCCTATAGTCTGAATGCAACCTAAGACCCACTACAATCAGATGGTTTTAATTAGTTTCTAACAAAATAAATAAATAACGCCTGGATCAAAAGAGAGGTTAATAACTTTTACACATGACTGTAAATGGCTGCAGAGAGAACTCAGATGAATCCGGTTTCCAATTAGACAAAAAGTAAATAAATAAAAATAAGTTGTCGCTTGTTGTTCATTTAGTGAAAGCAGGTTCACATGAGGCTTAGTGGTTAGCACTGTTGCCTCACGGCAAGACGTTTTGCCTCCCGGTCCAGCAGGAGTTTTTCTTTGTGAAGTTTGCATGTTCTCCCCATACTTGCATGGGTTTTCTCCGGGCACTCCGGTTTTCTCCCAAAGTCCAAAAACATGTATGTTGGGTTGATTGAGAACTCTAAATTGCCTGTAGGGGTGAGTGTGCATGGTTGTTTGTCTATGTATGTGCCCCTGCGACGGACTGGCAACCTGTCTAGGCTGATCCCCTGCCTCTTGACTAAAATGGGCTGGGACTGGCTCCAGCAGACCCCCGTGACCCAATAGATGGATTCAGCGGTAAAGACAATGGATGGAGGGAAGTTCACGAGTGTGCGTGGTGCAAGTCAGAAGAATAAAATGCAACACCTAATGCTCACTGTGGCACATACACGGTTCGACATCATTCAACATTTTTGATGTCACGTGTTAGGTGACCATGCGAAAACACACCACGAAAACACGTCCGTCTTTTTCTGTGGCTGTGGATCCTCTGCATCTCCTCTCCTTGGTTTAGTTCTTCTGATGGGTCATCACAGCCAAGAAATCACTCATGTATCAAAGGGCTTAAAGCCCTTTCTGCTCCACAAATCCCCTACTTTTGCTCTTTGTCTTTTCCTCCTATGTTCTTCCTCCAGACCCTCTCTTGTTCTCTCCCCTCCTTTGCTCCCACATTTTATCCTACTTATGTTTCCTGTAATACTCCCTCTCTATTTGTCTCTGCCCAGGAGCAAAATGTGCAGAGTCACCAAGTCTCAAAATTGAATATGTGTTAATATGTTTGTGAGTGCACGCGTGTCCCTGACAGGCTTTGTTGGGTCATGAATCGTTTACCCTTACCAGTCAGCACAAATCCCGCTTCTGACAGACGAAGACACACACACATCCACATACACGGCTGGGAAAAAAAAAAGCTCCTGGTGGTATTTGATTTTCTTTTACCACTTTACATGATTTCCTGCATGTTAAGTGGTTAAAAAAAAGAAACAAATATAGCGCGAGGGAGCTGAAAAGACAAAATACCAGAAAGGAAAGTGAGAAACTGAGGCAAGACAGGGGTGAGAAAGTGAAAATCAAACCAAAAATGCTGAGAGGAGAGAAACGGGGCAAGAAATCTTGCAGGTGGAAGAGACAAGAGGAAGAGGAGGAACAAGTGAGGAAGAGTTGGACGGAATAGAAAGGTGTGGGCTTATCTCACTGGCCAGGCCTCCACCAGGTCACTCTGCAGACTGACTGAGGATGGAGGATGTACAGGACGGGGAGGTGAACAAACTGATCTGCTCTACAAACTGATGCAGAGGAAGACATTATTTGCAGTTATTTGCAGACTTCTGCAATGCTTGTATATGAAAAAGGGTAAGTAATGCATGGCCATATATTAACCATCTCATTAAAAAAAAATCTGCACTTTTACAAAACTTACAAATGTTAACTCTGTTAAAGTGACTGCTAATCGGCAGTCTATAAGGATTTTGAGTTTTAATGAAAAACCTGATTCCTTATAATTTATCAAAATAATAATTGCCAATGCAATTTGATGATTGGAATCATGGGAGTTTGGTTATTGGGCAGCGCCATTTCACCTGTCAGTCCTATTAATGTTGTGGTTGGCTGATATACATTTTTTTCAACTTAATATTCATCAAGTAACCCCATGTTTAGAAGAAAAACACCAAAACTTTTTTTGATACTGTATTTCAGTGGTTTCCCAAGAACAACCAGTAAGCAGCGTCTTTATAAAATGTTTTTCTGTCCCAAATAACACAGGTACGGTGCTGACATAAGGAGCGACAGGCATGATGGAAACATGAATAATAATAATAAGACAACATTACCCCGAAAAAAAGATCATTACATTATTACTTGAAGAACATAAAACTGTTAATTATGGGGTCCCTTCCTTACTCACCCTTCCAGACAGGACTCAGGTGATCTTTTTAAATGAATCCAAAACATTGACTTGGGAGTAGAGCCGATCCAAGACCCATGCACAGTGACCATGACTGTCTCAACAACACCAGTAACAAAGTATCCAACATGATTATCCACCTCAGAAACACTGTATTGAAAGAAACTGTGCCTTCACTACCTTGAACAGCTCTGACAATATTCACCGGAAATGAGAGCACCCCTATATTCCCCGGGGCCTATGTTCCCCGGGGCCTAGGCCTAGTCAACATTACACTTTACCTACTAAAAAGGCTATAATATAAAATTGTCTTACATTTTATGCAAAAATATTTTCCGAATTTTTTTTCTCTTTAACCTTAAATGTCAATATAGGACCCGGGGAACATAGGACCCGGGGAACATAGGACCCGGGCAACATAGGACCCGGGGAACATAGGGCTGACCCCCGACTAAAAGGCTTAAAAATTTGGCCCAGCTAGCTAACCACCAGTACAACAACAATATGGGCTAAAATACTACTGGTACTCTTATATGGAATATTTCCACACAAATCCAGTATAATTATATATTTTTGACCCAGTGTTCCTTTAAAACCTGATACTCAATGAGGCAAAGGTTTGCTCAGCAGTAACATAAAATGAAGGCGCTTCTTCACCGGAAACGTGGGTGTAGTCAATTTAACACGGCAGATGTTGGAAAACATGTCACACCTAAAATAGACACTTGATAAAAGTTACTCTGAGAGTGTTGCTTTTGACCTAAATAGTGTTAAAGTAACACTGATTACAACCAAAATTGGTATAAAATCCCCTAAATATGCATTTCAATTAAAAGTTTTTTATTAAAAAAAAAACAACAATAGGAATGCTTTTTCAAAGCAGTTTGAGTAGTTTGTTAAATGTGACAGTGCTTTTTTTAAACAAACCATTGATTTAAGACAAACTGCATTGAATACCTTTTTCAGCCCATTAACATACTCAGATGACTATTTTATCTATGGAGTTAAATGGTTTAAAAAGTTTTGATGATACTGTAGAATATATTTATGATCCACATGTTATAAAGTTAAACTTATGAAGAACACAATTTATCCAAGTTTACTTTACATTAATCACGAGTAGTTATTTTTGTATGTATAGTTTTTTTGTTGAATACACTATTTGCCTTTTTGCAATTGCTAAATCTTTAAGATTACATAATCTATGATAGTGATTTAAAATATATTCATTTTCTCCAGTCAGATATAAAATTTTGAGTTTATTTCAGAATGAATATACTAACTCAACAGTTAAGTCACAAATAAGAGAATACCAAAGCTTTATCATTCCCCATCTGTGTTGGCATTTGGACATAATTTGCTGTTTAATGACTCCTGTGTGTTTCTCTCTCCCTCTGGGTGGATGCACGTGTGTGTGCATGTGTGTATGTGCATGTGTGTGAATGTGCATGTGTGTATGTGTGTGTGTGTGCTTAATAATTTTCTTCATTCCCCGCCCCAGTCCAGAGCCCTATAAGTACCAGACATTGCAGCAGGTACCAAATATAGACTCACTGTTCATTGTGCAAACATGAGCATCCCCAGACAAGATTAAGAGGGGGAAAAAAAAGTACCTCTACAGAAATGCAATGTTAGTCGTTTTTGTTTATGTTTGACATGAAAACAGTTATAGACATTTGTGTGTCTATATGATGCTCAAATGAAAAAAATATCAAGGGCCCACATATCACACATCAGAAAATTATTAAAAATATTTTGCTCATGTGTATTATAATTTGTTATTTGATTTCTACATTAGTTTAGTATAAATCAAAACAACCATTCAATACGAGTCAGACTGATGACCTAAAGGAAACTTGATCATACACTATGACGATCAAGCGTTCCCTTGATTTTTATTTTTAATGTGTTATATTTTACGTTATAGCAATGTTATAGTAACTTGTTTTGTCTTTTCTCTTTTAGGGGTCTCCACAGTGGATTATTGTGTTCTGCATCTTGAACTGGTGTAGGACGACTATCTTCTCTTTAGTGCAAAGAGGAGCGAGATGAGCTCTGCTGTCGGCCACTGGTGCAAACGTCTCTCACCAAACAATCAGAGACATCATGAGCGTGGCCTGAGGGCCTGACGTCCTCTAGTGGGCCCTGTGTTCACTGTGATGAAATTTCAGCAAAATGAATGTAGCCCTCTGAAGGTTGGTCATTTTCATTTTTATCAAAATAATGTAGCATCCTTTCATTTCTAACACATCACCCAATCCATATCAGTGTAGAACCGCTGTCCCGTTTATTTTTTTATTTTTTTGGGCAGTGTATACGCAGCAAAGTTGACGTTCTGTCTGTTTTCAATGACATAATGTTTTTGAAACTTCTGTAATTTGCAAAATGTTTGACATGGACATGAAATACATGTGGACAGATGAGCGCACACCAGTTCACGTTTAATTTGAGTCTGAAACATAAGTTCAGCATTTTATTACATGTAATGTAGGTTGTGTACAGTGTTAACTATGACACACAAAAGGTCTTGTTTAGTGTCAATAAATAGTTAAAATTTAATTTATTTCGGTTGAAATTACCTGAACTTTGAGCTGTAACTCAAGAGGACACCTGTTGACACTCTAAGCTCTAATTATTTGAAATTAATAAATATTTGACAGACCTGTAGCAGTTAATGAACCATCATTAAATTGAATCCGTATTATATGTTGTAATATTATAATCAAATTACCAGAAGTGTGTCCAGGAAAGTCAGGGGAGTTTAAACTTTGTAAATGTATACACAGTGTATAAAAATGACTATTTGTGCTGACATCTCCTTCTGGTCGTTGACATCTTCTTACAAGTCCAAACAGGTTGATTGTCAAATGTGACACAATACTGCTGTCCTACTTCTCACACTTACCTGTTCTGCCATAAATATGTAAGTGATGCTCCATTACCATGGAATCAGAGGGCGTGAGCGGGCCTCCTTTTGTTTCCATTGACAGTACTGACAGCAGTGTATATTCTGTTCTAACTCAAATTTGCTTTAATTCATATTTTTTTGGACCCTAAAGTGTACACTCCTGTCAAACCTTTCCCCCCGCTTCGCTTTTGTTTTATGTTCCTATGTTTTATGTTACCTAGAAAGTGGTATTTTTGGAAATGTCGCATTTTCCAAAATATGATGTGTTTTATAAGTAGATAAAATCTGTTTTTAAATTTTTATTTATTTTCACGCCTGTGCATATTATAATGCAGGATAATTTTCTTTTAAAAACATATGTTAAAACATGTATGTCATAATGAATAGCTTTAATGTGACTTTTATCATGACTTTTACTTAAATTTCAGTGGTGTGTCAGAAAAATGAAATAAAATTTAGACTTTTCTGAAACTCCTGTATCCTGAAATCTCATCTCATCTTGAAAGTGAACAAGACAAAGGAGATGTTTCAGGAATCAGTTGAACACTATTTCCATCATGTGAGGAGAACTGGATTTGGAGTGGGGGTATCATGACCTAAGTATTCACCTGGACAACAGTCTGGACTAGACACAACAATGATCTGAATGATTAGTTTAAAAAAAAAAAGGTTTATTGACGCCCTCTTGTGGTTGTTGGTGGTATTGCGCCTGACAGATGAAACCCCGCCCATTTGCATTCAATCCATAAACTCATATTTTCCTTTACAGTCTGCAGCTGTAACGATCAGTGACGAGCTCGTAAACAGCACTTGACCGTCGGTAAATGAGTTCCCTCCATATATTAGTACATATATGGATTTATACCAACCGTCTTATGAAGCTTTGTGAAATCTTGTTTGACTCGTGAGAAGAAGAAGAAGAAGAAGAAGAAGGTCAGTGAGGAGGCGTGGCCATAGCTGCAGCAACGACAAACAGGTTGAGAAGGAGACGAAACGACGCGCTGTTCTCTCCCTGGATCGGCTGCTTTTGACGTTTAAATACACTGGATTATACTTTGCCGTCGGGATAGTTTCCAGAAAGGTGAGATTTCTGTCTATTTTCATAAACAGGGGTTAATGAGTTGTTAAAACCAGCACTGAAGGGGTTTGATTATAAGTGGAAGATTTTGAGTCAGAAGTTGTGTTTCTCCTTAAAAAAAAAGAGAAAAAGTAGTTTCGTTGACTTTACAGTAGGATCTGACTGCGCTTGAGTGCTTTTTATACTTTTAGTTTTAGCAGCCAGGGTGGATTAGAGTAGTAAAAGTAATGATCAGACCAGTGCATATGCTAAAACGTGTTAAAATCGTTTTTTAGTTTCAGTTTTTACATGCTGCTTCGTGAACAAAACGCACATTTTCTGGTCCTATGCTTTTTTTTTTTTTTTTTTTCTCCGTGCATCATGTTTTATTGTTATTGGTCACGCTGGCTCTGTGTGATCCTGGTTGTAAAAGTGCGCTCATAAACGCTTGTGGTGTGATAAGCAGCAATTTGAGCCTCTCAGCTTGATAGTGAGAGTTATTAGGACCTTTTTATTGTTATTATTTCTGAACGCCCACTCCCATCATTATGGCTTGTATCACAGACCCCTCCTCTATTTTTCTCCCCCTTTTTTCTCCCCCCTCGCTCTCACTTTCCCAAAGAAAACCAGGGAGTGATACGGGAAGTGTGACGTCACTCTCCTCGAGTTAAAGCCGCCTCCTCAGCATGTCCGCTGGTAAGTGACTTCAACTAACCGAAACTATGTCTCACTTTCCAATTTAAAAAAAAAACACTTTTTTTTTTTTCCGAAAGCTTCTTTCCTTATGACTTAAAAAAAAAATCCCATGATGATGCTTTGTAGGTCTTGTGAAATGTTTAGTTTCATAGTTTCCGTCGACTTGCTCAACATGCCTCCCACCTTGCCCTGATCTGGATTCCTTCATCGGTCTTGAGGTATTTCATCCTCTCAACCTCTCAAGGTTATGAAATTTGACAGATTTCCTAGAATTCCTGCTTGACAACATTTAAATCTTTTTAGTCAGACAGAATCCACCCTGTGGGTGGAAAAAGAAAACAAAACACAGCTTTGGTAAATAAAGGTAGTGTTGTGTGGGATTATCATGTTCTCATGCGTTTGAAGACACATTTGCTGCTAGTTCCTAAAAAAAAAAAAAAAAAAAAAGAAATTTTTTTTTGGCCTTTTCCTTCCTGCAAAATAGGGAAAGGAATGTGAAAACAGGTGGAGCAACACTAACCTCCTTCCTTCCCATGTTACAATACATACATTTTTTTTAATTTATTTTTTTTTAACTTTAGGCACTTTTTTAGTACAAAAGGGATTTTTGCTTGCAGGCTTTGAAAATGAATTGAAACTGTAGTTTGTGGCATTTAACTTGTTTGTTTTGAGGTCATCATTGAACTTGCCTCCTGACACATACAATCCCAGTCACTGATCTCATGTTACTGCTTTCATGAAAATTAGGGAAACAACACTTGCGTGTGTGGTGTTTTAATACTTTCCATTACAAGTAGACTCTGTGTACTTTATCTGAGTTAAATCAAGCAGAAATATGAATATGGAAATGTTTTCAGTTTGCATTTTTACATGAAAAAACTGGTTTTGAAGGTGTAGGGTTCAGTTTGCTTGTTTTCTTTTAAATTAGAGCTCATAACCCAATTCAGTATCTTGTTTTTTTATTTCTTGTTTCCAGTCTTTTGTAACTGACAAGTAAAAAAAAATCAGAAAATCTGATTTCTGAAGTTTTTCTTCTTCAGCGTGTTTGTGTAAAAAACGCGTTAAGGGTTTAATCACTTACCAAAAGTTAATGAAATTATGATAAACAACCAGCAATCGTGAACACAATTACAGATACTTACCTTTTACACAACTCTTTAAGAGAGAGAGAGAAAAGAAAATAAACTAAGGCACCAAGAGAGAAAAAGGCAGAATCAGAAAAAAAGTAGACTGGCTTTAAGGAAATGATTAAGCTCTCTGCTTGGCAGCAAATATTTCTGTATTACTGACTACGATGAGTAAGCTGTGGCTGCAAAGGACGTTTCTTCTTCTTCTTTTTCATATCACCTCATCGATATCAGCGATCCTTGGTAGATGAATTATGTGGCATACCTGTACGTGTCCCGAGACTGTTTGTCATAAAGACTAGGATGGTTAAAGCTCATGCTTTGGTTTTGCTACTTTATCGGTGCATGTGAGTGTGT
This sequence comes from Zenarchopterus dispar, assembly GCA_028564865.1. Classification (NCBI taxonomy): domain Eukaryota; kingdom Metazoa; phylum Chordata; class Actinopteri; order Beloniformes; family Zenarchopteridae; genus Zenarchopterus; species Zenarchopterus dispar. The sequence continues at coordinate 34,066 of JAOWBL010018577.1, forward strand.
GTGTGTGTGTGTTTGTATTTATGAACACGACTGTTGTTGAGTTGCATGAGCTCATTTGTAGTCCTTGTGTTTAATTTGTAACTTCTCTGCAAGACCATGAAGAAAACCTCTTGTCTATATGGTCAAACTTCAAATAAAGAACAGGATGTGGCACTAGTCTCAAGTTTTTAACAGGTGACCAATCAGAGCAGAGCTTCCCTTTTGAGGTGGGGGGTCTTAAAGAGACAGGAGCTCAAAATATTGTTTTTAAACCTTGAATTGTTTAAATATCTCCTATTAAAACCCCTCAAATTAAAGTATTATTTGTAAATTAGCAAAATATGCGCTCTTGATCAAGAGTGCATGTTGCCCTAAGTTGGGATGGGATACGAGCTTTCTTAAGGTGTGTTAAAGATGATTTCTGAGCATCCCTGATGATAATCTTTTGAGTGCTGAGTAGATGAATCTGTCATGAGCAAACAAGTGAGGATTTCTGATTTACAAAGAAGCTTTATTTTTTCTTCTCATTTTATCTTCTTTTTTTTTGTCTACATATACTGTATGTTAATATAGCAATACTCCTCTCGACTGGAGGTTAAACGCTTTCTCATAAGTGGAGTTTGTTTATCAGAACAAGATCTGCGGACAAGAATCTTCAAACCACATTAGAAGTTATGGTTTCTCCACTACTTGCTGTCCTATAAATGTTTTTTTTTTTTTGTCTGCACCGTGGTTCTGCAGACAATTGGGTTGGTGCTGCTTCCAGGAAAACGAACATAAACCACATTAAACACACACACACGCTTATGAGCAGGACTAACTAGCAGCCACACATACATACATCATCATTACTTCCATCTTCTGTACACAAGACACTCTGGTGATCTTTGTGTTAGTCTCTGAGAACTTGAACAAACCACACTTGGTTAATTATTGATCGCTCACAAAGAAATTGTGTGCACATGTGGGTGTGCATATCTATCTATCTATCTATCTATCTATCTATCTATCTATCTATCTATCTATCTATCTATCTATCTATCTATC
>JAOWBL010018587.1:0-17904 GCA_028564865.1 Zenarchopterus dispar
AAATGATGCAGTACACCGGACCAGTCACAGCTCTGGCAGTCTGCATCGCATCAATGCTAGTCAGAAAATTTTGGTGGTACATGCCAGGAACGCAGAGCTCTGCGGAGTCAGGTTCACATCAGCTCAGAAGCTCTGAGTTGATTTGGCATCATTTTAATGGAGAAGCATTAATCAGGCTTTATTACTGCTATTGCAAACCAAACTCTCATTCTGGTTGTACAGGAACTGAACAACCCATAAATGCCTGAAATCTCACATTTCTGAAGTACATCCCAGACAATACAATAAAGGATATTCATGTAACTCCTCAGCAATTCCACAAACACATGGTTGGGTAATGTCCGACACAAACTCCTGTAGTCTTGTGATGGTGAAGAGTTGGCACAGTAGTCCATGGTCATGATGAAAAAAAAAAACACTGTTCCTCCTGAATCAGAGGTGTGGCATCTGACAGAAAGTGTGTGCCTGCATGCTTTCTACCAAAGGTCAAATGTCAAGCAGCTACAGATTAATTTCACAATGTTTGGGTATTCCCTCTTTAACAGCATATGGAACAGGAAGAATGCTGCAGAGAAGAGGATTGGTGATGAGGGTAGCTGAGGAGATGGAAAGATTCCCTGTACTTCTGGAGCTCTACAGCCTTTTCAAACAAATAATGCATGTGCAGAGGGAGTACAGAGATGGAAAAGGTTAGCACATTAAGAGATGCATGTTAACTAGAGTGAAATTTATTCATAAAGTGCTCCTGAGACATGAGGTCTTTTTGCCACTAAGTGCTTCACAGAGAACAGGGGTCATGAATACTGTAAAAATAGGGACTTACACAATTGTTTTGCTTTTTAGTGTGTGTGTGTGTGTCTCCAGGTTGTCACTGTAATCTAATGTTAATACTCTAAATGCATTACAGAAATGGAGCAATAATATCTATGAATTTTCCATTAGGTGATTTCAAAATGATCATTAGGTTTACCCTTTACAGGCCACGTGCTCATATTTGGTAACTCCAGTAGAACTATGTACTCTGATTATAACGCACGTATTTCAAATGAGTAACCGAGTAATGAGTAAGTTACTCATTATTTGAAATATGTCATGAGAATATCAGAAAGGCTGTAGCTAATAATTATGTCATTAGTTCACTGGTCATTTTCAATCTCCAATCAATTCCGTCAATCCATCCACGTGTGTTACCATACCTCTGCTTTGAAATGATGGCTTGCTTTCGGCCAAGTTTTGGTAAAATATTCTCATGTTTTAGAAAGTTGTCCAGCAGTAAACATCTTCAGTGGAACTTATACTGCCACCTGCACTTCCTGTGGTGCATTGCAGTTACAAATACAAATTTAACATCAACCTGAAAAGACCTGAGACTGTTTTTGATATTTGTGTTTTTATAAGACAGTTTGAAATTTTCATAATTTCATTGACTATGTTAGTTAGAAGGGGGGGAAAGTAACATGGCTATGGCTCATCACGTCAGTATCGCCTTATTCAATGCAATAGGCAAAACAAACATCCATATTTTTATGCCTTTACTGTTAAAATATAATGTTTTGGTTCTGTAGTCAAAAATAGTTTTGTCTGTTAGGGCAATCATAATGATTGTTGTTCATGCAATCTCATGCTCTTCATTTTAAATATAGTTAAAATCGAGACAAGATGTTAAACCAAACTCAGTTTTTTTAATCTTGTTTTCTCAAGTTTTGTGATTAAATTTTAACCAGAAGTGTTTTTGATCTCATAAGGACAGCAGGGACTCATGTAGTTCAAATACATTCTTCATGTGAAAGTTTATTTCCCAAGACCCTCCCCACCACCCCCTATCCCGCCCCCTTCAAGTTTCTCTCTCTTTCTCACTCTTTGAAGCCTATTAATATCCACTTGTTTAAGAATCAGAGGGAACATTCTGGCGTGCAAGGTAAGCTTCTCTGAAAAAAAAAAGGCTTGCGATACTGTTAAAAAAAAAAAAAAAAAAAAAAAAAAAAAGTATGTGAGATACTGCAAAAATGGAGTAAAAGCACTACCAGGAGGAAAATTATTGCTCACCATTTTTAGTCATGCATCCATCTACAGTATAGACGTTGTGTGCTGAATACTGTTTGCTCACCATCATTGGGGGATTTATCCGTCCTGCATGAGTGCATCCTGAGTTAACCTTACTCAGAAATGTGGGAACTTGGAGTTTAGAGGTTTGTGTGGATTTATTCGGTTTGGAATAAGAATACTGGCTGCATGCTCCTGGAATCAGATTAAGCCTAAAGGATGTCATTTATCTGAACTTCAAAGACACAAAAAACCACTGGCTCTGCCATGTTTGGATAATGATAACAGGGGTCTGCTGGTCACCTTGGCAGACCAAATTTAAACAGCGCTAATACAATTCATGCCTCCTCTCCTTTTGATGGCGTTTCAGCTGTGATGCAGAATGTAAATAATTTAAAAGAGAAACATCATTCTTTCAAGAGCTGAAATTTCATGCTGTTTATTCTGTAAAACACTTGTGTGAGCCCAGTCATCTCTAACCATTTGAGAGCAACTATTTTTCCATTTTCCAAGGCTGCTTTCATAAAAACTAGACGAGTTTCTCTGTCTGAATCTTTCTGTCCATCATCCAACTGTCCTTGCATTTCTTGGCTCACTTCGCTCCGCTCTCCTTCCCAGCGGAACCGGCCCTGGCTCTGTGCACGCCCATTTGTGGATGTGTATACATGAAAGCACATTTATGATTTACACGTTTGTCCTACCTGCTGCAGTGCAATCAGTCCCTGAGGACACTTGTGTGTGTCAGTATGTGTGTGTGCTCGCATCACTCCAGCTGTCTCTTCGCATCCATCTGCTCTGATGACTGATCGTGAGTGATTCCCACCAAGCTGCTACCTTTAGGTCTCCGCCGAAAGACGCACACATTTTAGACTGAAGCCCATTTGGCCAGTTAGAACAAGAAGACTAGATGGACTTGGACCAGGACTGGATGGATAACTTGTTTCTGTGACAAAAAATAACTCTAAAGATACTGACGAAGACAGAAACTAGAATGAATACTTTTTACAATATTTTTTCGTTTTGATCAGTTTACTAACAGTATTTGAGTATGAGGAAAATGTAGATAAACATTAAAGTACAGGGGATTCATGCAAAATATAAAAAAGTCAGTGACTTCTTATAAATACCCAAGTGTTTTTCATCTGTTAGAGTAAAAGCAGGGCTTTAATGTTCTAGTTGATTGAGGTGGAACCATTTTTTAATTTTTGTAAATTGACTTCAATCAGTGATTTTTATTTGGTATTAACTTTGTTGTTTTCAGCAATAAATTGGATGATGGTGGTGGCTTTCACAGACTAATAGCTAAAGGGACACCTTCACTACCTTGTGTCCAATGAACAGTTTCAATCACCAAATCACTGAAAACATTTGTCCTGCCCAGCCTTGGATAGGCTCCAAATACTGAATCAAGATAACCAGGTACAGGAAAGTGTTACAAGAATAATGGCAAAGAATTTTGTAATAGGTTTACCAACTGAATCATCCAATGAATTTAGCTTTTATTTTCATATTAAAATTTTATTTTCAGTTCCATTTGAAGGAATTTGATTCCTCCCACAGTTCAGAAGTGTTGTGGTCTGGCCTCATTGCGTTTTTTTTTTTTTTTTCCATCCTTATAGTGCTTGAATAAATATATTTAGTAGCAACTAATCTCTAAAAGTGAGCTAAATGATATCTGAGTAATATTTCCATAAGGTCCAGTCCACAGATGCAGACTCATAGACTAACAGACATCATACAAAACGTATACAAGCAACAAAGTCCTGTCCATACAAAGTACAAAATACACATACTTTAATTTTTGTCATTCACAAACATGAAAAAAAACTAAAAAAAAATCCCAGCTGAAGCCACCAATTCTTTGCACAACCTGTAATACACAGAGAAATAAGAACAGATTGACTGGATCCCTGATCCACCTTAAAGCGTTCCTTTGGTAAGTGAAACCAATGACTCATCTGAGCTCCTCAGCCTTCAGAAAAGTTCATTTAGACCTCATTATTTTATTAACTATCCACTGTTGACCAAAATTACTGACTGTCTGTGAATAAAAGTATATTTATTTCTCAAAATATACGGCAAATATAGTTACTGAGTAATAAATCAATGTCTGAAAGGCCTGATAAATTATTGAAAATTGTAGATCTGGCAGTATCTATGTTTTATTCAACAGCAGAAAAATAATTGTACCTTATTAAAAAAAAAGAAAGCATAGCATATCACTTTTTAACACTATTTACAAATGTTTAGTGGAATAAAACAATGTAATTGCTCACTATGCAGGAAATGTGAGGCATTAATAATGTGCAATCAACGCTATCAAATTAAACTAACAAAGACATATCAGAATGTTAAACTCAAAGTGAGTTCCTAAAAATGGATTTAGTTGTATTCTGGCATTGGTTGTCCGGAGAAGAACAAAGTAATACAACACCAGCTTGTGGAGGGTTTTTCCAAGTGGATCAGTGTGTGAAAAATGTAGTTCAACCAATAAACTTGTGTGAAATGTGAAGGTCAAAGCCGATGCCATATGTTTCTTTCAAACTCATCTGAACAACGCAGGTGGCCCGAATTTCAGGAGCAAGTTAACTGCTCCATCCATCCTCTGCTCCTCCAAAAGTAGCTGTGCAGAAGTGTGAGGGTGAGAAAATGCCATTTAGTTGCATTCACAGGGACACGCAGCCGCTCACATATACACAGACGTGTGAACTTGCGACTTCCCACACCATTTAGGTTTTTCTTGTAAAGGAAGTGTTGACAGAAAGCTACAAGCGTGGGATCGGCAGTGAGTTAATTAACAGCAACAGTTTCATCTCCCCGAAGGGAAGCAACACCTGTAGGGGAGAGATGGTGTGTGTGAATTCATCCTAGCACATACAAAACCAGAGAAATCTCACCCATATTGAATATGCATCGATGTACCAGATAGTGCAAATAACACTGAGTGTCAGCTAATTCTCTTTATGCATCACTTCACACTTAAAAAAATGAATGCAGAGACACATCACTTATGAAACCATTTATACTTTCTGTAGCTGACTAGCGGATCTGCATCATCAGTCTCTGCTGCGAGCACGCAAGAGTGTCTGTGCTTTAGTATATTAATTTATTGACATTTATTAATATTCTATAGGTCAACCAGTTCCTGCAGGCTTGAGTTCTTACACTAATGGCAACAATTTCTGCAACAAACAAATTTGCTCACAGCCACAAACTACATCAGCTGGTCACCCATCACCAGAAACAGCCAAGTCAGGCTTTGCTTCTCTGCATAGATAAAACCCATTTCAACTGTCTATTTAGGAAACAAATGTTAATACCTAATCAAATTACACCAGCTTTTTAAATTAAATCTGTACACTTTTAAAAGAATAGAGTATCTACAAATCAGACAATCTAATTCATAATTTGATGCCTGTGAAGTTGGTTCCCCACTGCGTGCATTTATCAAAAAAAGCCACAGCACCATGTTTCCCCGCCTTTCCACATGATGATTTTATCAGATGTTGTCCCTTCTGGAAATGTATAATCATATTTTTTTTAGTTTCTATTTTAGAAGCGTTCCACTGCCTGGTGAAAAAAACAAAAACATAACAGAACTCAGTTGTATTAAAATATTGTACATGAGAGCAGTGATAAGAAAAAAAAAGCCAGTATTAATTGTTTGAGCCGGTGAAACAAAAAATGCAATAGGAAATGTTACAAAATACTAACACATTTCAGGGACACCAGTCAGTGATACTGAGGAGATTTTTTTGGGAGCAATAATCACCAATCATCATCTTAAAACATTTTTAAAAAGTTTTCTCATGTTAAATTATTCATTTCAGTTTCAGTGGAAAGATATATTTTCTTATTTTCAGGGAGTGTCATCAAACTTCCATGGTCTTCTGCCTCTACTCTGGGCAAAAACCAGAAAGTTTGACCAAGCAGGAGGCCTCAACAATGTCATAAAAGCATCTTAAACTCAGCTGTGGAAAGAAAAAAGAAATGCAAAAGTTCCTTTGTGCAGCTTTAAATTGTGTAATTGAATGTTTACATTTTTTACCTTTAAGTTTGGTTGTTTTTAAGTACTCATGAGTAGTCCTTGACTTGTCAATGCTCTCCAGGAGGGAATTATGGTCGGGAGCTAAGCCAACAGCTAATCAGAAGAGGGACCCAAAATAGTGAATTTTCACAATTCAAAACATATTAGACTGCACAGCATTTTAAACTGACACTGTTTTAGAAATATTTACATCATGGAGCTTATTAATTAACTCCTCATTTACTGTGTAATTGCAGTTTCTTAACGCAACATTTGCGTTGCAACATCATCTACGCAGCATAAATCCGTGTTGCAGCACCATGATGGAAAATGACCTGTGTTACATGCAAAAGTGAGGAAAGAAAATACAACATTCACTTGAAATTTTATGAAGTTTTAATCTTTTTCATGATGAATATTCCCTCCTCTTTGGCCCTCTTACTGAGTAGCTTTTAGCACCGCACCACATCAGAAATCCTCCCAAGTTCTCCAAACTGAGAGCGCTGTGACAGCTGTCTATTGCTGGCAAGATCCCAACCACTCATAAGCAGTTCACACAAGCCAACATCCAGAAGAAGAAAAAGAAAATCCCTTTAAAGTAAGAGGCTCAGCCTTATTTACCCATGTATCCAGGTTAAATTATTCTGGTATTAAAGGATCTTCTTCTGTCTCTTTTTGTCGAAGCAACAAGCTGTGTCTTTCATAGAGTCAGTGTGACGTGCCCCTTTAAGGGTCCTTGACACATCTGGTTCTTTAAAATCCTCAGAACAAGTGAAAGATACTGGTTTAAAACAGCAGCACTTAGAGGCCAAATACAGACAAAAATCAGTGTGATGACTGGTTTTGTGCAGTGAACAGACCATATAAGGAATCAGTCTTGGATTTTAATGTAAAGAATGCTTTTAATCTTTTCCATCAAAAACAGAGAACATTACAGAATGCATTTCACATTTCAAAGCAATCGTGGCTTTTGATGCCGCTACTGTGATCATGTTTCAGTCTTCTAAGATAACGGGGCAGGGGCAGCGCACAGCAAAATCCTCGATAACGTCGCCCTCTACAAAGGCTCCTTTGTGATTTGTTTATGATTTCATCATTCAGTCAAGTCAAATCCAACATAAGAAACAAAGCTTTACAGTTCATCAGACGAGTGATGTTTAAACTACACGTTTTAGGGAATTACTCTGCGCTCTGTGATACTGTGAAACCGGTATCATTAATCTCATCCCCTTACCACATGACCTGCACTCAAAGACGAACTCCATCTGATAGCGGTGCTCAAAGGCCAAAAATAAAAACTGATGAGACAGGCTTGAATAAAAAAAAAGGGAAATCTTCATTTCTCTACCCCACGTGGGGAGTGGTATGATATTGATACGGGTCTCATTTCTCTATACAATTAAATTTGAGAGAAGAAATAGCAACCAGCATCCAAAGGCCCCGCTGGCAGCAGCGTGGCTCAAAGACGAAGGCGCTGCTGGTGCCCTGCGAACGGCATATTGCTTTCAGCAGTGTTATGCCTTCGCTGACTAACAGGCATAATAAAAATCAACTGCTGGAAGAGAGGTGGGGAGACAGAGGGTTGCGGGGGAATGATAGAAGTTTTTCCAGCAAGATGGATTATAATACCAAGGTGGAGGTGTAGAAATGCAGAGATCAAGAAGGAAAAGGAGGGGGTAAGAGGAATACTACAGAACAGGCTTCAATACTCGCCTTTTGAGGATTTTTCTTGTTCTTTTCATGTCCCCTCTCCCACCTCTTCCCATCCACGCTACATAAGTCCCTCTTGGACCGCTTTTAGTTCAGCTCTGACTTGAAGATGTGCATAAAATATTGGCATTTGAAACCTGTGGGAAGCTGTCTTTATTGTCATTCCCAAGCAACATAAATCAGCCTTGTTCTGAGTGAGCGCTGCTATATTTAGGAGGCGGGTTCAGTCCCATGATTAAACAACTGAGCACAACTATTAACATTTTAAAGGTTGGCATTTCTGTAGAGAAACATGCGTGTTGTCCCTGGCACAGCACATATGGCATTCTACTCTATTCTGCAGTGACGGCATTGTTGTTTACTTCATAACTTAGGCATTTGACACAGTTATAGGGTAGAACACATGCTTGAGGTTCAGGCATAATCCCTCAGAGAAAGGAAAAAAAGTAAGATTTTGTGAAAATGATGAAAAACTGAGTAACATGCTGCAGGAAGGCTGTGTTTCAGCTGTGTTTCAACACTGGTAAGGAGCAAAAGAAATACTTCAATCAAAAGATTTCTAGACTGGATCCAATAATGGAGGGAACTCCGATTTTTGACTTCGATTGCATGTAATTGCCTTCAAACGCAACCATATGTGTAAAAAAATAAAGGAAGAGGCTCCCTGCCAAAAATGGCAGCCAAATGAGACCCATGCACATTCTTCATCTGGCTCGATCCAACATAATTAGCTTCTTCAGCACGCTGCCGCAGTACCACCTCCCGAGACAAACGGAGGTGGACTGTAGAGAAGCCTGTGTGCCATTTTATGTGTGTGAGAACAAGACCTGGGGTAGGATCAATCTTTTGTTGTCTTCCGACTATTCCAACGTGATTCTCACTGTTCCACAAAACCCGGTGAGATGGTTCCATAAAGCTTTTTTTCTCCTCCATAATTTCTGATTCACCTCCATCTTCGTATGGACACATGCACACACAAACAGCAAATATAAAAACAAAAGCTCCTGAACATGTCCAACGGTCAGCTTAAATCACAGTTAAATGCATACATGTATAAGATTTGTCACTTGTGCTGAAATATGTGTGTGAAGGACAGAGACTCATCCATGAAATACCACAAGCGCCTCATGGGCACCATAAAGCAGCAGTTATACACCAACACACATGAAAACTCATACTTCCATTTGTCAGAGAAGCCCCTGCACAAATTGCACAAATCACAAGAATGCTACAAGCACATCATACTCGATGAGATCCGCACCTGGACTCCCACTCTCAGCTCCAGGTTACTCATTGCTTCACTCTAACGCAAGCAGGGACCAAGATAGCTGAAAGGACATTTTCTTTTATAGGCCTGCCAAGAGATGTCCTTGTATTTTCGGTATCAGTCAGACCCCTCGCATTGTGCCACGTTATGGCTCATTGTAGCACGACTGCCAATGCTTGAGCGAATTACCCTCATTGCTCGCTGCTGAAAACATCAAGACCAAAGCAGTACGGGAAAGAACAGCGGCAGGTACATCTCATTCTTTGAGGGGAGGTGTGCAGCAGATGGTTGATGTTGCACATCAAGAGATGAGTACAATATCATACCTGGACTTACAATGGCATTCACAGTGGACAATTTTTATCACTATGAGAATTATATTTATCTATTGAAATACATGTGCTATTAACAGATTTGAGAGTTTCCTAGCTGTCTAAAAGCATATTTTTAAGCATTTTTAGTGTCAGCCCTGATACTTTCCCTGCATTTAGAACTTTTGTTTAGCACTCACTGGGTAGTGTGAATGCAAACAGTGTCATTACCTCCCCACTGCATGAAACCAAGTTGAGGGAAGAGGAGTCAGGAGCCGTTATTGATTGGCACTGCGTAACATGGTGCTTTAAAAACAGAAATATGGCCACTTTTGCTGTTGTGGTCATTGACTGTATGTAACTTCTTTCCTCGTGTCATCAGTTTGTTAATGGTCGGAGTTTTGTTTCTTGCAAAGATGTGGTCTGCCATTTTAGTAGCCAGTTCCCCCAACAATGGACCATTTTTTACAGTTCTTGTTACAAGCCATTTTATGGTGTCTGTGGCTCTGCGGCTGAGGAGCTCACAGACTTCCTCGTCCCCCCAGATGCTCATTTTTTTAGCTGCCCTTGTCACCTCTTGTTTTGATCAGCCATTTCCATTTTTTAAACTCCCCCTGGGTTATGCTACCTTATCAGCAAATCCCACCCAGGTGTCATCAGGCCCGTGTTTAAGTTTACCCTCATAAGTGGGTTGTTGAAGGGCCTATCTTGACACACAACCCCATGTCAGTCAATGTAAAAGGAACAGTCGGAAAGCTAATTTGGGGTAATAAACACAGGGAATCCGTTTATGTAAAGAGGCTTATGAAAAGACGATTCTGACACATGACGAAGCTTTAAGTCAACTTTGTTAGAAAAGGCTCCAACAGTCTCCTCCATCGACCCTAAGAGCATAAGAACATGCTCACACAAGTCAAGCTGTACCATGCTGTGCCCAGGGATGATTGACCCTCACTTGGTGACCCACACTCACATTGCTTAAATCATCTTGGAGCACTATTACCACTTGTACATATCCCATCACATTTTTAAGCTCCTGTTTCTCTTCTGAAAGCACACACAGCCTGAGAGGATCAGCATAATGGAAAACACAGAGAACATGATGTCTAGGCTGTTTACTTTACGATGTCAGGATGTCGCTGCTGTTTTTAAATGATTGTCACAAGTAATACATACCACATTTATCCTTAACCCTACTGTGCCGAAGCAGTCCTTTTCCAGCTGTGTCAAAGACCAGGAATTGTATATTTGGAACACTGTGATAATCTCATTACCAATTACACAAGACTGATTTTAATAAGAAGGACCAGTGTCCACAGAGGCATCGCAACCCAGTCAACATAGTGCTTGTGCTCATCGATGAGGAGCTAAAGGCCAGCCACATGTTTACATGGAAGGTAATTAGCTCAGTGTGATACAAAGCAGTTAGCTCTTTTAATCAATCAGGAACGCATTCTTAGAAATCATTCATGTTTTTTTTAATGACACCAGGGAATGATACAGTAGCACATGTTCACATGCTCAACATTTATTTGGTTTAAAAATCAGTTAAGTCTTGTTATGTTTGTAATCCCTCCACCCCCTTTTTTGCTCTCAGTCCTTATTTTATAATGTTTACTGTATCCATGTACCGCTGAATATATGTGAACAGCATTCTAGACAAAAGTGAAGAAAGTTCAGGTACAACTGTCTATTTTTTTAAAAAAGAAAACCATTTCTTTCCAGCAAGCGATTACAGTTGTAACAACAACAAAGACAAACGTCTCTCATACTTTTGGAAAGGCTTTAAACTACAGGACAGGAAAGAAATGAATAAATAAAATTGTGACCAAAACCACAGACTTTCATACAAGAAAACCATGGCAACAGTGATAACAGCTAGGATGACGACTGCTATTTTTTTCTTTTTTTTTGTTGAAAAATGAACTTTGTGGAAGCAAACAGAACTGAAAGAAACTAATGGAAGCGTTTGACTGTCAAGGCAAGTAAATCTCAAAAGAACAACTATATGGTCCATAAGTTCCTTTTTACATCCCCCAACATGGATATACATCTGGACTTACCTCCTTAAGTTTCAAAGATTTAATGTACCTGCACATGATAATCTAAATGTGGTCCACACCGGGGTTTTAAATTCTGTTAATTCAGCATCGAATGGAAAAATCGATGGGACGCACTACCCATACCGTGTGTCATTGTTTTACATAAAATTATGTCATTATCATGCAAAGTTACATTACTACTGCTGCCAATCAGTTTGGAAATTGGTATTAGGTCTTTTTTGAAAAATTTTGAGTGAATGAACTGAAGCAATGTTGCCCAGAAAAGTGGCAAAAAGTTGTAGAAAATTAAGCAAAATGCTCGTAAAAATTATACAGATTCAGTTTTCTTCAGTTTAATGCTACATGTAAAGCTCTATTGGAATTATCATTGCTTCTGTATTTCTGCTTACCTTTTCTAAAAATAATGAACTGCAGTGTAAAAAAATACATGTTGCTCATCTAAGCCCTTATGTATAAATATGTACAAGTCAAAGAGGTGTTAATGTCTTTTCATAATGACTGTGTGTGGCTAGAAAGTCAAACTGTTTCAAAAAGGGACAGAGGTATGAAAACTCTACCAGAATTATCAACAAACAGAAACCACGAGAGAAAACAAAAAATCCAAGATTTAACAGCTGAAAGGCCCTCCAGTCTTACTGAGAAGCTTGCCGTACTGTAAATATGCCCCTCTTGGTGGGAATCAGTGTAAAAGGCAGCTAGCAGCTGGTGCTTAGCGGGGTCCTGCTGGCCCAAGCTAAGAGCCGCCCTGGATCACTGATGAAGACAGATGGATTGGGCCGCAGCCCTGACGCAGGAAACGCACCCCAGAGTCTGCAGATTAAAGCCGAGTCTGAGATGAAGCCCTGATAGCCCACAGAGGGAGAGGCAGCAGCCTGAGAGAACAGCGTGCAGGTGTTTCTTCACATGAACTTTTGAACCAAGGAATGCTGTGGAAGAAGGTCAGATGAATCTTACATGGATGAGTAAAATGGTGTGCTGTGGAACTCAAACATGATCGGTTTATATTTAAATATATAGCCAGCATTAGAACATCAAAGATAATGGGAGTGAGGCCCGAGTTTAAGCTTGTTACAACTGGTTATTTGACAAACTGCCATCAGTCCTAATTGAGCTGAAGCCTCCCTAGCCTTTAGCAATGAACATCAAACATTTTTGATAGTTTATGTCTCTGACCTACAACAGAATACCCACAACAGCCAGTGAGGGTGAGCTGACCAGATAGCGTCACCAACCGGATGCTGTGCATTTTTATAGCTCCTAAACATGGCAGCAGACAACACACAGCACACTCTGAACCAAACTGAAAAAAGAAAGAGGACCAGATCATTGGATTGTGACAAAAACGAAGAGCCTTTATAATGAGTCATACATGCCAGACGTAGCCTACCATTAAATAATAACAACACATAAATGTCAAACAATCTCAAGTGTTTCCAAAAAAGAAGAACATGAACAATAGGGAAAAGGGAGGGAATTAGGGTGTTTAGGATAAAAAAAAAAAAAAAGCTTTAAAAAGAAAGACGGAAAAGAGGACTCTCAAACATGGGGACATTTTAAAAAACATGCAGTGGAACAAATGAAATCTAAGATCTGTGATCCAAATGTCAGCGCTACAACAAAGTGACTACTTGTAATACAAAATAAAACCTGAGATCAATAATTAGCTAACTACCGCCATAATCCTTATTTACAGCCTAAGTCATATTTAATCAAGAGTTTCCATGAGATTTTTTTGTCTATGGAATCACACTCTGCTTGAATTAGTTTCCATGTGAGAAAAATAAAGATTTAAACCAGCCTATCTGGTATGCAGAAAGAATAACGGACAATGATGACCTAAAAATCCAAACATTATGTCATGTGTTGCCTGACAACAGAAACAAAAGGATATGGAAATGAAAGCAAGCCTCCTGGGAATTCAATTCTGCTGTAATTCAATACATACAAGCACAAAGAGGACAAATGTAAACACATGAAAGCATTAGCGTTAGCAAAATAGCGCAATAAAATTCAAGAGATTTTTCCATTGGAGCGACTCAAAAATATTTCAGATTGTCATCAATCCTGGTTGATTCAGTCACAAATAGACAGCTAAATACCTGCTCGAATGCTTTCAAGATGCATCATGGAAGCTAATGCCATATTCTCAGGGTGCATCATTCAAAGAAAACCTTGTGATTGTTTTTATGTTAATTTTTGCAGTGACAGTAAACACAGGGTTAGCTGTAAGCACCAGCGCTCCGAATCTCAGGGGCCTCGGTCCTGGGAGTTGCATTTTTAGATCGTTCACACCAAGGCACAAATATTTCTGCTCCACTAGACAATGCAACACAGCAGAACCCAAACTGGAGCATTGGAGTAAGGGAAGAGATATGTTTTTTCCAACACAGTGGCCAAACTTCCCATGAGTGGATATCCCAACAAATTTAATCTAAGGCCAAACTGCACCATGCTTAGAGAAATATAGTGGCCAAAATGATGGTGGACTCTGAAGCAGATGCTCATTTCAAATTTAACAGCAAGATTGTGTTCATTTTTTAAAATAAAATCTTTATTTCATTGATTGTTTCATGGATGGATGACAATCAAAACCCTTGGAGTACAGTCATTTGCCCTATCTGGCAATATCTGAGAAATGCTATTCACAACTCCACAAAAAATTTAATGAGTTCTGCATATTATTATGCTTTACTTCTTTAGCAAGTTTCATGAAATTCAACCCAGTAGTCACTGTGATTGACATATTAACAAATCAAACCTTTGTTTTTTTTTTGTTTTAATGCCAAGAGTCTTTGCCTCTACCATAATTATCCACAATCAGCTAGAAGAATGTAAACCTGATGCTCAAAACAGAAAAGTCTTTGTTTTGTCTTGTTTTACAGGGAAGAAGAGAAATCTTCAAGTAAGGCATTTATAAGACCATTTTCAATAAATTAGCTGAACAAACCCAAGCCAAGGTACGCTCAGGGAGAGTGCATCTTGCTCTGTCTGCAGGCTTATATATCTAAGCTTTGACCTCACCTATCAGCGAAGTAGTAGTACTACTGGAACTGACAGCCCCCACAGCTCACCATCTTCATTATACAGTAGACACACAAATGCGAGCACTCTTCATTACAACTGGCTTCACGTCTGTGTCAACAACTCTGGCCTGCCTGCCAATAATGCAGATGCGTGTCATGCTGTCAAGATCTTTTCAGGAGGAAGGGAAGGAAACACAAGACATGTATCCTCTAGAAGCCAGAAAAAGTATGTTTCTATCGCCTGCAGTAAAGACATTGGAAAAAGTACCAAATAGTCTACGGTCCAGGGCCTGAACTGATGAGTGACAGGAGTCTTGGGAGTATAGTTGATTGATTCGAAAAGCCTCCACTGGGTGTTACTTTGAGTCAAATAGTGCGAAGAAGGCTTCATTAACACTGCAGCACATTAACGGCTGTTTCACACTAAGTGAACATAGTATACTGCAATGGACTTACTGAAGTGTAAAGCTGCTTCTGATGTTTTCCTAAGCTGCTTGATACATAAGCAGATATGCCTTGAACCATTTAAAGGTAGTGATTCAATAAAGGTTTGTTTATTACAGGGATTTCAGAATATTTAAGGGTGTAGATACTGTTTAATAAAGTAATTTGAGCTATGAAGTCAGATGATTTAGCTGCAGTTATGTTTGCATGAGCAGACCCCAGTCTGTCTTCCAGTGTGTGAATGCACAACTGGAGAGTGGAGGCAGAATGAAGAGGGAGGTCACCAGCGTATATTGACAGCAGTCGTAGTGTGAAATTGGCTTTTGTCTTTCCACTAGTGATAATATTGACTGACTCTTCCATAGTCAGTCTGATTGTTAACCTCCCCCACTGGTTTTCTTTGGTCTGCTTCTGTTTTCCCTGCCTTCATTTCCTCCTGGATTTATGTTTAAATTGTCTTTAAAAAACACTAACAACAGAATAACAACATTCCAGGAAAGTGAATAGTGTCTTTTCTTTTTAACACTGGAAACAGAAATTCCCTCATTCACTTGAGCATCTACTGTATAAACACCAACACAAGTCACTCTCAGAAGGTAACAGCTTGGTGGTTTGGTGCACAGAAAAGAAGTCTGAGCAAGGAATCTGATTTGGTGGTCTAAGCAATCTTGTTTTTTTTTTTTTTTTTTAAAACGTCCCCCCTTCATTTTAGATTGAAATTCTCCAGCCGGTACAACATCACCACCACTTGGGCAGGACGCATCACCCCGACAACCAAGACAGGAGGACACGTTTTCTTGCTGACTTTGAAGCAGATGCACAGTTTTAGCATGCCTCTGTTGCATAATTCAGTGTCAAAGTTGGGCTCATTTCACACATCTCTGGGAGATTTGGCTGCTTGTGAACTTCTCGGTGTACATGATAAACAGTTACAGTTTCCTCATTGCATGCTTAAAAATACAATTGCGCAATACTTGAAGCAATCAAGAGCAATTAAATCATGAAATTAACCTTAATGGAATATAACAGCAGTATTTAATAGCTCACCTACATGAAATTTGCAGTTCAATAACATCAGCTAAGCCTTATAAACTAAAAGTTCTGGATGTTAAAGAAACTATGTTCTTTAAAGGTTGCGTTTCACTGACATTGAGTTAGAAACTTTGTACGTGCACAGAACTGCATCTTCCAAATTGCCACATCAAAGTGCCAACATGAAATGTGTTGGGTTGAATGTTTACAACAATGAAAATGAAAAATGGCTGTGGATTAACCTTCAGTCCTGCTGGAGCTACATGGAATAAGTGACTAACATGGCAGGTCTGCACATTGTTTTCACTTTCATTTTCTAGTTTCCCTGTAGCTTTCACTCTCACCTGCCTTTTGTTTTGCTTTGCCCCCTTCCGAGTAAAAAGTTAATAGAGCAGAGGAACCTCAGGGAGAAGATGAGAAAACGGTAGTCACGATTCGAGCCACATGCAATCTGATGACATGACAAAAATCAATAGGAATTCATAGTGAGAACTCCACCAGAGCTTCACTTTGAGAACAAGAGAACAATTGGGTGCTGTCGAGCTGAAACGGTAATAGCCCAGTGAAGTCATTCTCCTGGAGGGAATCAAACCATGCGTGCCCAAGCAGTGCATTATCCATCCTTTGGTTCACCCTCCAACACCCCTTCATTACACATACAGGCAACAAATTCTGACAGTGTTTTCTTTTGATACACCATTTACATTTTGACAGGCAGTAGAAAAGAAGCTGGAAAGTTCTGGTTCGTTTTGCCATTAACCAGCTACTTTTGTTGAACTTTGTCTCCACTGCAAGACTTATATCATCAAATTCCTCCCGAGGAAAAATTGGCGCAGAGACACTTACTTCTCACTCTCCTTTCTCTGTCCTAATATTAAATCCAGAGTTCCCTGAGTTGGTTTCCATCTCAACAGCAAATATTGAGGGGATGTTGCACAAAAAAAAAAAAAAAAAAAAAAAATCTCACCTGACCTTCTGTTTATCCATGTGTGTTGAAAAAGCAAGAAATGGCTCTTTATTGTTGAACTGGCCAAGCAGAACTAAGGCAATCACCAGAGATGGAGGACAGAGAGCCTAACATATCATTTCATGCAAACCCCATTGAGAATGAGAATGGGCGACAGCAAAAGGTTACATAAGGGCATAAGAGTACCTTTTAACATTGTTGGACAATGAAAGTCTTAATGTAGCTGCCCTTTGGTCCTACTGAGCAGACTACTGAATCACAAAGACTGAACTGGAAGCGAGGAGCAAGAACCTTTTGGCAGGCAAAAAAGGTCAGTAAGCAGCTGTATTTTGCCAACCAACACAAAAAGGACTCGGTGGAAATAAGTGTTTTTCCTGTGGTTTAGTTTTGTGGGGGCTTTAGTCTTGATTTAAAAATAAACTGTCTTCTCAAGGTGAAATTACTTCGCTGTTTGCAGATGAAATTTAAAGGTCTGACTTCTGTGAGTGCCCAAAAAGGCTAAATGGTAATCAAATAAATTAGCCAGGATGCTATAAAATTCTTCCATTTTGCTTACAAGGCATCACAATTTGCTTTAGAAGGGAGTATTCACCAAGAAATGCAGTCTTTGTGAGTGTGGATGAGGTCATGACTCATTCCTTTCTACTAAATTCAATTAGAAAACAAGTTAAAAACTGTTGGTGCATTACTGCAAAGAATTAAGGTCTTTCAATTTCAGTGTCTTATACAGTGAAAAGATTCATGGCGTCAGGAAAATGTCAGTTTGTAAAAGTCAAGCTGGAAACCGCTGTTGGATGCTCGTGACCTTCGAGCCCTCAGGAAGCACGGCATGACAAACATCCATGCCACAATGATCAATATAGCCACATGGGTTCCAAGGCACCTTCGGAAAAAAAAAAAATCCCCCAACCAAGAAGACAAACCTGAAACTGTTGGAAGAATGAGAAGAAAAAAAAACTACATGGAAATCATGTCACCGCCGAGAACAAGTTCATCTCAGTTGAACATAGAGACAGT
>JAOWBL010018587.1:18004-35087 GCA_028564865.1 Zenarchopterus dispar
GTTTCAGCTGCTTCTGGGAAAAATGGGCATCGGGTTCTAAAAACCAAAAATCCTCCATGTTGCCTCTTCTGTGAAAAGTACAAAAGCCAACATCTGTGAAGACTCCCATTTGCATGAATTGATGTGGATGTCGAGGTCTATTTTGGAGACATATACCAACCTCAGGGGTTTGGGACAAATTTTGCTAGATTTTCACAGTACAGAGCGATTTGAAGATAGAGATCTTGAGAATAATTTCCATTTTACTTTTGTCAAATGTTCAAAAACCAGATTTGAAGATGCAAGCTTTGGCTCCAACTGTGGAAGACTTCAGTTTTCCTGGAATGGGGATGGCAGAGGTGGCACAAAAGAAAAAGAAGAGTGGGAACACTTAAAAAAGTTGTACAAAAAACTTAAGATGGGGAATAAACAATACCCCAAGGCAGTCACCCCACCTCATCCCCGCTGTCTTTTAAACACTAGGATGTTAAAAAAAAAAAAAAAAAAAAAAAAAAAAATTCACTGGAGATGTAAAGTTCCAGGGTTTGAATTTCACATAACCAACGTCCAATTGCCAGCAATGCATCAATTTATGCTTGCGTCACATTTTGAATGCTCACAGAGATCAACAAATGTCCAAATGATCCCCGTCCATTTGGAGTCAGGTAATTGCGTCTAACAATGATTTTTTCCTGTGGGTCTGGGGCTGGTGTTTTTAAGTTAAACAAACGGATAACAACTACTTGATAAAAAGGGAAGCATCTTTGTTTTTTACTTTAGTTAAAGCACAAAGTGAGCAGACAAGCCTTTGTCCTCTGTTGATATCTCAAATGTTGAACTCTTTTTAATGCCAGATTACATATCCTGTTTGTCTCATCCAAGAAAACACAATCACTTGAACTCCTGCATTTCCCTGAGCTCTCTTTGTCTTGTGCTCCCTCGGTATTCAAAGCCTTCGAAACCAACTGTCAACTTCCCATTCAAGCTGAGACAACAGTCCTGTGAGGACAGCACAGATCAAAGAAATTAAACTTCACTCGTCACACCGTTAAAAACATCCTGTGGAACATTTGAAGCTGCGAGGTGAAAAATCCCTCATAAGCTGCAGAACACAACAGAGCAGATATAGGTACGGAGCATGGAGATAAAATGCGCCATCTATTCTTGTGAGCTCGTCTTTGAATCCTCCCTTCAGTGTGCCTCTTTGCTCCCTGCAGAGTTACTTCAGCTTCGCCCCTCCCTGGAGAGATTTGCAGAGCGAGACAAACACCTTGAGATTCTCTGCGGCTGTGTGCGCTCCTAATTTTGCTGCAGGCAACTTTAAAATGATACCTTGCACCACCTCTCTCTTGGTAATTATACATCATCACCCATGAATGCTATAAACAGAAAATACTTGATGCGTGTATGATAAACTGCTGTGGAAAAAAACAAAATCATCCTGGATGTAATGAGCACTTGATCGTTTAGAAATGTGCTTGCATCTTTACAATTACAAGAAGTGCTTCATGTTCATAATATTTGCATGCCATAACAGCCCCGTGCCCTCCGGCTACGCCTTCTTTTGCTGTGAGGGACCCAGTGTGAAATGTCAAAGTCTGGGTTGAGCAGAAATCTGCCAGTTTGACTTTCTTATCTTCCTGAGAGGTTTTGTTGATGCCATTACAGTGAGAAAAAGCCCCTTTCTGAATAATGGCTGACTGACAAGTCCGTCAAGGTGTGCAACAGTGTCTGCAGGTCGGCCCCACCGGGCCCTTTGTTGCATGGAGAACCTGCGATCAGCTGGAAATTCATCCCTGACAAAGCGGTTGCTGTTAAATTAGAGCCAACCACTGACAATTATGATGAGTGCTGACAGGTGAAGTGGTCTCATCTGTGCCACACACACGCACCCAAATACACACAGAGGGATTTGCAATTGTTCAAGGTCCCCTGGTCAAGCAGCACAGTTTCATCGACAAACAACTGTTGTGCTGATTATACACCGAGAGCCGGTTCGACTGTGATGCTGGCTTAATTAGTTGCTTTGTAATGAGCGCAGAACCTCGTCCCTTGTGTGACTGCGCCTTCTATTAGCACACACCAGTAACTCCTCCACAGTTTCTTAACCACATGTGCCACAGGGAAATTTCGACTAGCGCTAACACTTTGTGCGGCTGCAAATGAGAGTCAGAGACTTTACCAATGACATTGTTATGTAGTATAGATTTTCTAATCTAACAGCACCATTTACACATCTGAAACTTCCAATTATATGTTATAAGTGTTCCTACTCAAAGGTGTGAATTACAGCAAGGTTATTCTCGACTCAGAGCGGTGAAACACATGACCCACCAGCCAAAGTACAGAAATAAAATGTTTTATTATTCTGTTAACTATTGATGTCTACAGTGTTTCTGAATCAAAACACCCCCGTCTCACTCCAAGAACTTCACCAGCTGAGCCATTTTCTCACAAAAAATGTCCAGGGAATCAGGTGGAGACTTTGACCACAGTCTCCGTTCACACATGCATCACATAGCCAGGGATTTTTAGCATGAGATGAGTTCCCACAACTGGAAATATTCTGGAGTGGCGCCTGGGCAGAGCACACAAGAGACAGAACAAGCTGTCCAAACTTCAGTGTTTTATTTTTATGTTTTTATTTATATCTAACTCTCAAAAGGGGTATGCAAAAACCCTGAAACCTGTCTGCCCAAAAATGAAAAATAAATTAAATTCCCCAGGAGAACTTGCTTCCCAGACTACATGTAAAAGATGGTTATATCCATCACACTGGCTTGTCAACTCTAGTTTCAAATCTCGATTTAGGTGAACTGTGTTGAATCTGACTGAAAGATGCAAACTGTGGATTTCATATATACTTTTTAAAACTGTTTGCTCAACATCATTCCCTGAGAGGTTGAAACAAATATGCCTAAATGTAAATGCAAACCCTAACCTGGTTTACAAGGCATCATAAGACCCAAGGTCTGGATATAATTTACATGTTATAAAAAAGAAAAACAGGACAAAAGTCTGCAAGACATCAGTAAAGTGCAGCAAATATGAGGACTCACTTGAAATCCCAGAATATTTGATCAATCTGCAGATGCTGATTGCCATCACAAGCATGACCAACGCAAAGTTAATGACGTAGATCCTACCAACTTTATTCCAAACCGAGTATATTTTTTTGTATGTTTGAAATAAAGAGAAGAAACTTGTACCTCAAAGAAGAAATAGCACTCAGTAAAGGCTTTGGCACAACTCGACTATATATCTGTAAGCAGCATAACTGACATACCTCAGGCGTCTTCAGGTGGGAACCTCCTTTCACTGGTCCTTTGTTTAGTTAGTCCCACAACGTGTCTAGAAGGCTAAACAGAGATCTCTGGGATCCCAGAGTCACTCCCGCACCAACACAACAATCTCCATTACCTAACCTACAAAATGACTACCAAAGTCAAACCAGCACTGCCACATACAACAGACCCAGGCTCCATTCATGGAAGCTGATCATGCTGATACTACCTTCCCTAACCCTTAGCAGAAACAAACAAACTTAACAGCATGGTCCCAGAGGAAGAGATTCAAATAGGCCACTCCCACTTTCTTAAATAAACTTCCTCTTCCCACTACCAATCTAATAAAATTGCTATCAAAGTTAAAGCAGCACTGCCACCATAGACAGCAAATTCTGCAATTTTTAACATTCCTGCATACTACACTTTGGCAATGTCAGTACTCATTTGTAGTGTACTATTTAGCTTAGAAAACTGCTGCCAAACCTCGCTGCTAGTTTCCAACTCAAAAGCTGTGCAAAAGCTGTACAAATGCACAAAAATTTTTGTACAACTCATCAAACTTGTGCAAGCCACCCTAAAGCTTTAAATCCACTGCTTCTCCATGAAATCATGGACCGTTACATCCCAGAAATCCCTCAGACATCCCAGACTCTACACAAGGTATTTGCCTTATTATGATTCTTTTTTTCCCTTCTTTTTTAAGTAAAAATAATGACACCTAGAGTACTTACAGAAATAAAACCTAACCTGTCAAGATGAAAAAGGTTCTGGACATCCATGACCATCGCTAATGACTTTTCACATCACATGATTTTATTGGAAATATATTTCTCAATAGTTTTACTGGCATTTCAGAACACCTCTTAAGTTTTGCATCAAAACTGTGCTTGAAATGTGGCTAATGAGTTAATAAGCTAATAAGCTGGGTGGCTCAGGAAAAGACTACACATCTGACTTGACGGCATAAAAGCACTGTTCATATTTCTTTACATTGTCACTGTTTTCAGAAAAGAGTGCACTTAAAGAAATAATTATATTATCAGCTTTGCACACTGCCAACTGTTTCTATGATGTCTGATTGGTGTGCAAGCCAGCGGGATGTGTCATCTTGTTTTAATTAGTTTGTCAAATGAGGTCAGACAGATTTTGTAGTCCATGCAGACACATACGGAGCACGCACTGCCGCCCTGAAACCGCAGAGCCCCCCTACATAACAAATCCCAATTTAATCCCATTTCGTAATTAGGGCTCATTGTTTTCAGTTAATTAAACTTGATTTGATTTTAACCAAATTAAGACTTGATTTACTTTTTATTAATTCAACATTTCAATAACCTTCAAATTGCAAATTAAACAGTACGTTAATGTTACAGTTGTTCAGGATAAAAAGCAACGGCTGAAACTCTCTGTGGCTGGGAGCCTTCACCTCTTGTCCCATCAAGTTTCCACCCATGTGTAGCCTATTCTTAATAAATGATTCCAATAATGCTCATAAGATAAACAACTTGAATATGAAGAAAAATCATTAAAAGTTGGGTTTGAGATGCTGGAAAAACCAGTAACAATCAGCAAGATTTTGAAAACACACAAAAAGTACTACCCCCTTCTGTCAAGGCAAGTTTATTTATATAGCACATTTCAGACACAGAGGCAACTCAAAAAAGGCATCAAGAAGAAAAGAATACAAAATAAAACTAATTAAAGTAACAGGATAAGAATGCAAATTGAAAGAATAAGAAAGGAAGAGATGCAGATAAAAATATTTGAAATGTACTAAAAGAAAAGGGTTGACATGCTTAATAAAAGTACGAAACATAAATAAATTAAGGTTTATTTAAAAGGGCTTGGGGGAAAAAGGAAGGTCAGTGTAATCACTGATTCTTAACCTTTATTGCCATATATATGTATAAATGCCTTTTCTTTATTCAGCTGAAGAAAGATTTGTTTCATCCAGTTCTTTATCTCCCCGAAGCACCGACATAAAAAGTCAACAGGACTGTCTGTCAGGACTGGCGAGTTCTAGATAGATCAGGTATCATCTGCATAGCCATCATAAGAAGGCCCATAGTATCACAGATATGGAAGATAACTCCTCTTCCATATAACCCTCTTCCTTTGATATGTAAGAGGGTTACTATGTACAGGACGAGCAGGAGGGACCTAAGAATTGATCCTTGCCGGACTCCATATGCCAAGATAATTCTTTCAGATTCAGATTCAATACTCACAATGTCATCCCTGCTCATCCTGTTATGGGCATGATGAACAGTCTTCACTTATGAAAATATAATTTGTCATATGTTTTGTTTGTAGTATTAGGTTCTAGCTCACATAATTTATTCCAAATTTATTTTTCATTGTCTAATCAACCTGATCAGAAATCATCATGGTCACCAGTGTTACAGGACATGCTACCCAGAGGATAATTAATTATGCAATAATCATACATATTTTTAATAAAGCAATATAAAAATTTGAAATCAATTAAGACATTTGTCGTTATGAGAAAAAAAATCAAAGTGGATTTGCGTTTTTATTGAGCAGCTTTTGAAATGTATGTATCTTGCAAGTCATGTTGCTAGATACTTTAGATATTTTATTGATTAGAATGGTAGAAATTTAGTCAGTATTAAAATTCTGTTTTAACTGGAAGACATATTAATATTGTTTGCAAAACCACAAATGATCATGCACATGTACATTACAAAAGCATAACCGTTTTATATTTAGACTTTTCTGCTCGTATTTTCTTTATATATTTGCCCAAACACATTGAGTCATAATCAACATCCACATGGGAGGAGTTGACCTTGTTTACTTCGCTATATACCAAACCCCTGCAAAGTCCCACTGACTGTACATGTCCCTCTTTTGGTAAATGGTTGATATCACTATCAACAATAAACGTCTGCATTAATGGTGTTCATTTGTATGTAACTTGCTCTTTGAAGCAGTCAAGATGTTCAAGGAAAAGGTTGCAGTCACAGCCAAAAAAGGGAAGGGACCGTTCAACCCTAAAAAGGACAGACAACAATCTCCTTAAAAACTGAACAAAAATTAAATTAGAGAGACCATTGTTGCTGTTCATTACAAAAAGCTGATTTTGCAAACGTGAATAAAATCAATTCAAAACTTGTATACATCCTGTAAATGACCCCAAAGACCAACAATATGTCTGTTCATGAAATTAAACATAAGTGTCTTCACCATTTTAAACATATTTACACCTTAACAGGGCAACGTCTCCTTGGAGATGCCACTCGTAAAATCCTAAACATACAAATTATTTTTAAAAAGTTTGCTGCAATCTTTTCCTTAGGATCAAAAGAAATAAGTAATCACAATAAATTAAGGACTAAGTATGATTTGAGCCAAATAATTTCAGTCCTGAAAGCCCAGTTCACTGAGCTGTAAGAACACCAGTGCTGTTGGATTCCCCGAGTAAGCCGATGCTTCGACTCAGCCGAATGTCATTCAAAATCTTTATGGGGCAGTGTCAGTGATATCATATGACTGAAAGGCTGATTAAAAGTTGTAAAAGATGTCACTCTTTTTTGAGAATTTATTAATTCAATTAAAAACCGCCTTCTCAATAATCTTACTCCTACAAGGAGGGTTTGAGGTGTGCCTGTAATTACTTATTCTTAAAGCATCCAGGTTTCTTTTTTTAGCAGGTGCCTGACATCTGTTGCTGGAAAGAGCCCAGACAGAACTGAGCCATTAACAATATGTAACAGATCCTCTGCCAAAGAGCTAAAAACAAATTTAATAAAGCTTGAACGCAGGATATCTAAAGAGCAGGTAGCTGGATTCAGATGTTGGACATTTTCTCCTGGATTTTTTGCTATTAATCACAGTGAGCTCAGAGAGTGAAGTTGTTTTTCAAGCAGAAAATAGTGAGGCCTTGAATATGATGTGAAGTCGTGTGATGGCTTTTATGTGGATTTTGTGCTTGGTTGAATGTTTTGAATGTCTTTTTTTAATGGAAGAAACATTCAAACTTATTACATTTGCAATATTTCTGCCAGACCTAGACCAGCCAGCCAGCCAGGCCATTTACTTTGCAAAAGTCCTCTCTTGTGAAATGGCTCTGGTGCCCCTCCCATTAACAGCCATTTCCTCTGGTACACAAGTACTAAACCAGTCACAACACGGCAGGTGTGGGCTTTATGCTCTCATTTATACAGGACTATCCAAGACCCACTATTCAAAACAACCAAGATGGCTGCTGCCACATGCTTTGCTTCTCTGGTTTGTTGTATGTTTTTACCCAATGGCATTTCTTTTGGATCTGTTGCCCCCCAGAAATCAAAGTCAAATCCAGAGGAACCAGAGTAAATATCTGTATCAAAGAGGAAAATAATTCAGACAGCTGGTGAGGCTACGCTGCTGAGGCCACACCTCCAAAGCACACAAACATCATACCTGTTCACTGAAGACAAACCAACAGGACAGTGACTTTGCATGAGTCACAAACAGTTCAAATAACTGTTTTTGGTGTGTAAAGAGAATTTTAGGTAATATAGCAAAAAAAATGCAGTGGAAAAAGATCTACTACCCAACCTTTAATTATAAAGCCAGACAAATCTGAGCAAAGACCGTGCAGCACCAAAAACAACAAACTCATGGTATAGAAAACTGTAAATTAATCTCTACGTTTATCATAGGGCAGTTTATTGAACTTGTAGATGAGTTAAGAGTCATTATGCACGACTTCAGTTTTTTTTCTTTTACACTCACAAAACAATAAACGTTTCAACATTTATAATAATAATTTGTTGCTTCAACATTACATTCAAAGCTGTAAATCGTTATAGCTACATTTTGTTAAAAACACAATATTTACAGTAATTGTAATACACAAATTTTGTATTTGGCATACTTACATTGATCTCATCATATAATTTACAGGCTCTCAAGTACTGATTAATGTGAATATTTAATCTCAAAAATTCACCATGAATCCAAATTAACAAAAAAAAAAACATACAAACAATACTAAAGTTACCCACTCCCTCCTCCCCAAAAAACGTTGCAGAGAGCTGAACTGCGGAATATTTTATGCTAAAAAAATTCTTGTTTCCTGGTATTGCAAAACTGTGAAATGTGCCCGCCCAAGAACATCTACTTGACTGCAGAAGTGCAGCTGATCTGAGAGAACTCAACTCACGTCCAAGTTTGTAACTAAATAGGAAAAAAACCATCTCCCCTGTACAAATATTTGACAATGATTTGTTTGTAAATCAATCCTCATGTTCTTTAAACTCAATGTTAACAATGAAAGTCAGTTCCAATTACTGTTTAGTGTAAAAAAAAAAAAAAAAAGGAGGTCATAACAGTACTGGTCATAGACAGATACAAAACAAAATTGTGCTTTTCTAGAGGTAAAACTTATTAATAGAGTTGTGTTTAATTTGGATTCTTGATAAAAAGTTGGGGACATTTTTGTCAGAAAAAAATCTTTTTCTATTTAAAGTGGACATCTGACAGCCATTTCCAGGCATTTTTGTCTCACCAGAGGCACTTCTGCTTCAGCTTCACAGCTATACCTCCAATCAGTGTGCTATTACTTTAGAACAATAAAGAAACACGTTGCAAGTAATTCTGCTTCCTTTAAACCTGTTTCCTAGTTGGTCAAATGTTGGAAGTGTCTTCTGATTGGTTAAATTTCCGCTAGGTCTCCGTGAAAGGTGGGAATTCCTGCCAGATTAAAAAAAGCCTCTGATCTAGCATATCGTCCTTGATATAAGGTTCCAATATCCAGTTATGTTCTTTTACATTCAAATGTTTGACATTTAGAAACCTACTGATTTTTTTAAAGCTTTTTTCTTTTCTTTTTTTTTACAGTTTAACGGGTTGTTAGATGTTTGCTGAATTTTACAAAAGTGATAGAAAAGTTAGAAATCAATGGCTTGTATCTTCTATTGGCTGCATGATCAAACAAAACCCTACAGCCTGTAAATGTTCAAAATCCTGCACCAACGTAGGTCATTTCAATTAGTTTTATGGAGGATTGTATTTGGAGTATGAAAGTCGTCCACTAGAGGGACTATAACAACTTTTAATTTCAATTGCTACCACCACCTGTATGTTATAAAAGCCAAAACAAACAAACAAAAAAACAAAAACAAACAAACAAAAAGACCCACAAGTACCATTCCTTGTTTGTTTGTTTCTTCTCATTCTTTAGCTGCATTCTTCTTTTTTTATCTCCTTTTATGCTGCTGGCTGTTTGTAAACAGCAAAAAAATGTGCATTACTGCCACCTTGTGGTCAGCTGTGTTATTTGTTCAGTCAATGGTTATTGTGTGACGCTGCAGTGAAATGGAGACTCGGCTAAGGGGCCGAGAAGATAAATTGGCCCCACTAGAAGTTCCTCTCTGGTGGGTTAACCAGAACTCCTGGTATTGGAAACACGCCGTGGAAAGGTTTCTGTTTGAGGGAACTGTAAAAGCACTCCAGCTAAAGCTGGAAATTATTTGATGCGTCTTCATATCTACATTCACATTTCTTTCAAGAAATCATGGAAACTAAAACAAAAGAGCAGAAGCTGATCAATCCTTCCTTTGTGTGGTGTCCAAAGCTTTCGATTTAAAAAGGAACATGTTGTACCCATATATCTTAACACTATACGGGTTATAATAGCATTTCCCACTGGCCAGCTCAGTGACATCATGACGCACCGCCATATTGGTCTCTTTAGTCTATGGTAGAATCAAAGAAATCCCCAACTTGTGACATGGTTAACTAAAAAATAAAACAGCAAATAGCAGAGTTCACAAAACCTTGATATACTGTGTACACCTTGTACAGTATTACAGCTTCTGATGTCGTCTCAGGTAACAATTTATCTTTGCAACGCTTTAGATGAGTCCAAAAACTTGAAAAAGCATGTCATGTCCACTTTAAAGCATGATTATTTTAAAATTAATAACAAAAAGGGGGAAAACAAGTTTCTTACAGGACAGTGTTCAGTTTACTTTGGCACAATTACCCCTCCCAAACCCCCAAACCAACATCTGGTGTCCTGTACATACTGTATGTCTTATATGTCATGCATGAGCAGTGTCCACAAAAAAACATATGGCCACAGCCAAAGTCCAGTTTGTGTGGATGCATTTGGTCCAAAGTCATGATTTCATACTTAATAGGAAGGTTGTTTTTTTTTTTTTTTTTTTTGAATAAGTGGTTCAAACGATTCTAATCACAAAAAAGGCAGTCTTGCAGCTTACCACTTAAAACCATTCCAGATTTGTAATTTACATGAAACCACGAATAATCAAAGCTGTTGTCGTCACAATCCCAAATTTAACCAACTCTGAATACCGCTGCATAAAAACGACCAAATGTGGCCATAATCACACAGAATTTTTCAAATAAGGCGCAAATGCAGGAACACATCCTCGTCTTCTACGCTTCACGGAAATGCATACTCGAGGCCTCTAGCACCTTTTTTTTGCCGTACAGTTTACAAATACAGAGCTGTCTAAAAATGAAAAGAAAGGAAAAAAAGAAAAACGTGCAAGACTCACAGATAAAAGACTCTGTTTCCAATACTTAAGGCAAAAACAATTCTCATATATACCAATATACATATATCTGAGATTAGTACTTCTATCAAAACTGTGTTTTTGTCTAGAGTGTTCTGGTAAACATACATTGTGACTGACCCTGGTGACCTATTGTATGAACTAGAGCCAAAAGTGCAGAATGGCCAAGTCAAAGTCAATGCAACTCCCTCTAAGGTAATCACGAAGGGGAACTTTTCGTATCTGGGAGTTTATCAGTTTCTGACTACCTGTTAATTGACTGGCCTGCGTTCATAGGAGTACAGGTCAGGAATGCCAAACAGAGGATCACAAAAAGTGAGTGCCGAGTAGAAAAGTGCAAAATACGCCAGTGTGTTTGATTCCACCACCTTTCACAAGCCCTGTAACCAGCACCTATAACTGGGACACCTTCCTGGGCAGGGGCCTTGGTCTGGGAGCTCGAGGGTCCGCGGTTCCGTCTATCTTCATGCTGCCTGTGCGGAGCTGGTGAGGCTTGGGCGGGAGGGCCGGGGGGTCCACTTGCGGGGGAATGGAGAGGCTGTGGGGCAGCAGCACGGGCCTGCGTGGGTTGTTCCTCTCATACACGCTATACGGGGGTGGGGTCTTGTTCTCTCTGCGGATCGGCTCGTCCGAGCTGCTGGAGATGGAGTTTGGCAAGGTGGTGGGTGTGGGCAGAGGGTGGGGCGTGTGGTCACCAGCAGGCAGCTCGGTGCCTGACGCTTCAGAAACGCTGCAGCGACTGAGTGAGGAGATGCCGCTGCTGTAGCTGCCAGACAGAACGGGGGAGTTGGAGA
Organism: Zenarchopterus dispar; assembly: GCA_028564865.1. Taxonomy (NCBI): domain Eukaryota; kingdom Metazoa; phylum Chordata; class Actinopteri; order Beloniformes; family Zenarchopteridae; genus Zenarchopterus; species Zenarchopterus dispar. The sequence goes on from JAOWBL010018587.1 coordinate 29,615, forward strand.
CCAGGCTGGCAGACTGGCACTCAGTGGGCGAGGGGGTGAAAGGCGGCACTATGGTCTGTGGACAGAGAGAGAAAATAACAGGAGGTCACATTTGTACTTCATTGTCCATATCTACTGAACATTTCATTGTGTAAAGGACTGTATTTCCATGAAATCATGATACCCGAGAAAGCCATGTTTTCTCCTCTCGCGATAAGTCCAAGAATTACGCTGACGGAGGTCCAGAACCACTTTAATTTTGGCAGATTAATCTCTATTTCTGCAAACACTCTTGCCATCATTATTTCTATTCAGAAAAAGACATAGCCTTCTGTGCGAGGAGCTGGGCATGTTTGAGGGATTTCCAGGAGGTCACCATCCACAACTTTGCAAAGAAGCAGTAGATTTAAAGCCTCAGGATGACTCATGCTACTTTTGATGAGTTATACGAGGCATTAACTCCCCTTGCCGTGCCTGCCACATCCCGCCCAACAGATCCATTTCTCACAGGAAAGCAAACATGACTCTTCTTAGCATATCATGTGACCCGCAGATGCAAAAAAATGTGCTTGTCATTCATTTTTGCAACATATTCTTTATTCAAATTGCCAGAAAGCCCCCCTCATGCAAGTGTCGGGAAAAATTTGGCAATGCATGGGAATTTTTCCTGAAGTGAGGGTTTTCCATGAGGTGTGTTTTTATTAGCAATTCCAACAACCATAGTGGTAAGGGTAACAGAAATGCACCTAGTGACTCTGGACTATGAGATAACACAGATGAAACCTTTTTCCCCATGAGGAAGGGAAAAAATGTGGTTTTCCATTTAGAATAGAAGTTAAAAGGTTATGTTTGCTAAGTTTGTGTTGCTTTCCCCCTCTAAGGTGGACTGGACACACTTCACAGAGGAGGATTTTCTTTGTTCATAAAAGGCCTTATTTGATTTTTCTTTTTCCTTTTTACATAGATTTGCTTCTGCAATATTTAAGAAGATTCAAAACAATTTAAAGCTGAACTAGTTCTTACCTTGAGGGGAACTGAATTCTTTCTAATTTTGTCTTTTAAATTTTATTAATATTAATGAATTTAATTACTCCAAATTAGTTCTGCTGATAATATCTTTTTAATAACTTCCTTTTCAAACATTTCTCCTAAAATTTTAAGTGTGTCTGTGTTCATATCGGTAATCTGGTACTTGGTCATTGAGAAAGCAAGATTTTCTAAGTTAAACTAACTAAATGACAACTGGATTGTTCCTAAAAAAAAAAAAAAAAAAAAAAAAAAAACCTTCTTCATCCTGCATACCAGATTTGGAAAAATCCAGTCTTCGAAAGATTTAGAAAACGAGCCCATCATTTATTACTCTGAGACTACAGTGACAGTTCTGATGAGGATTAGCAGAAGAGATCATATTTCACCAATTTCAACTCTCAATTAAATCAAGACTAGAATTTAAACTCATTTTAATCATATTTAAAGTCCTTATTTACCAAAGTCCATTAAATCTTTAAGACCTCATAGTTGCACATTATCCCAACAGAGCACTTCGTTCTCAGACAGCAGGATTTCCAGATGAAGAGTGAGAGCGCAGTCTTCAGACTCTTATGTAAGCAGTTCCTAGTTTGGGTTTGAGAAGCAGACATCCCTTCTACTTTTACGACTTACCAGAGTTATGGCTTGGCTCAGATGACACTTCTTTCCTCTCCATGTATGAATATGGCATTATTGCTGTTAATAACGCTCCCCTTTTCTTCCATTCCCCCCTATAGCTGGTATCCCTGGCTTATTATTTTTCTTTGCTCGTCTGTTCTGTCATCTCTCTCCCCGACAGCTTGAGGCAAAAAGCTGCTTTTCCTGACTCTGGTTCTGCTGGAAATGTCTTCCAGTTAAAGGGGAGTTTTACCTCTTCACCATCACTCCTGTCCAAGGCACGCTCAGAATAAATGACTGAATCCAAGTGATGACTTGACATCATCTGTTGATTTCTTTGGCTAGATAACATCTGGCAAACTGACATCTGCTAAGTACTCATAAACTGAATCGGACTGATTTAGATTCACATTTAGCTGGCTTACTTTCTCTTTTAAAAGTTGACTTTTGTTATGAGCCGGCACTACACAAATACAATCACAATTCCAGAAACAAAACAGCAACGCTTCATAAATTCTAAATAATAAAAGACTGCAATGATTTGCAAATCTCATAAATCCATATTTTATTCACAACAGAACATAGAAAACATCATTAGACTAATGATGGCTTTTCCTCCATTTCTGGGCCATTATTATTCAGATTATTGGTACGAATCTAAGTGTGTGTTGGTGAGTGTGTGTATAATGTGTGTATCTGTGTTTTAGTCATTGAAGTGGAGATTTTTTTTTTGTTGCTTTTCTTTTAATCCTGTAAAAGCACTTTCCAAAGTACAAGTTGTATGCAAATAAACTTGGCTGATTGATTGCTTAAATGCAGGAAATTACATGTTTCACCATTCTAATGAAAAATCTTTGCTCATTTTGAATTTGATAGTAGTCACAAAAACAAACACCTGGAGAAAGATTTTGTAACTAATTAGATTGACTGGCGACAGGTCAGTGACATGATTGAGTTTAAAAAGAAGTAAAGATGGGCAGAGTTTCAGCAGTCTCTGGAACACTGTAGTAACAAACTGCGTTCTGACATTCCTCGGATAATGAATATCTCATCAACTGCAGTACAAAATACCATAGAATGATTCTGGAAATCTAGCTGGGAATCTTTACGTATAAAATACGCTACCCTTTATCTGTGGGATTTGAGGCAACTGCGTGATGAGCAGACATGATATATATATATATATTAATCATAATATATTAAGGAATGCAACAAGCTTGGGAACTCTTCCAGATTAGGAACAAACTTCCACAAATCAAGGTTAAAGTCCCATCATGCAAAGATGGACTAGAAATGCCACCGTCTTCTTTGTGAAAAAGCTCATTTAAAATATACTGAGGGAAAATGGAAAACTGTTCTGTTTTCAAATGAATGAAAAATTTGAAATTCTTTTTGTAATCGGTGGACACTGTGTCCTTCGGACTGGAGAGTAGAGTTACCAGTGCTCAGTTCAAAAGACTAAATCTTTTATGACACGTGGGTGCACTGGTATCTATGGAAAGGACAGCTCGCACATCTGGAGAGGAAACATTGATGCTGAGAGGTTTATGGCGGTTTTAGAGCGGCATATGCTCCAATCCAGATGTCTTTTTCATGGAAGGCCGTACGTCAATTTGAAGCCACATATTGCATCTATGATAAAATAAGAGACCAGGTGCTGACCCGGCCTGCCTGCAGTCCAGACTCTGAAAATCATAAAGTAAAAAAATACAACAAAGAAGATCCAAGACTACTGTGAACCCCGAATCATTTATCAGATAACAATGGGACAACGTTCATCTTCTGAAACTCCAGCTGCATTTCCTGTTTTCTTCAAGATTTGAAACTACATTCTGTTTTACCATTTACAGCATCCCAACCTCTCTGGAAATTTGAGTTTGTAAACTAACCTGAAATGAATTGAAAATAAAATGAAGACATGATGGTGTAAATTGTAACTAAACTAACTTAAGTGGTGCAGGAGTCTTAAAAGTCAAATTCCAGTCTGTATTTACTTTTTGATATTTTGAATTGAGAACATTATAGGCACTTGCAGCAGAAATGCAAACATATTGGACGCATAACTCCTCTGCCGTTTACAGCATGTGTGCTGACGCAGCAATACAGAAATAATAAATAACCAAAAAAAAAAAAAAAAAGAACAGAACCAGTGAAAAGTCGAAGAGGGTAAGGTTTTTCCAGTCCATTAATGTGCCTTGTGCACTGAGACGAGAAAACACAATATGCTGCACTTCCCCCTCAAAAGTCCAATCACTCTTGAAAATGTTTTTCTAAGCAATTACGCCACACTGCCACTGTATCTGCAAGAACTTAATTGGATCCAGTGGAGTATGGACCTGATCAGGAGGGTTGTATTGTTCATGCACAAAGAGAAACCTTTTCACAACTAGACCAAACTTGATGAAAAGCAACATTCGTCTGCCACTTTATTAGGTACACTGTACCTAATAAACTGGCCGGTGAGTGTATGTGTTTACGGGTTGGGTTAAAAGTAATTTCAACTCTAAACTGGCTTTTTCAATCTACCTTTGGAGATGAGTCTGAGCAGCCCTACGTGCTTTTGTGGGTTCCCTTCTCTGGGGTTTGTGGTGTGGTAACAGGCCCCTGCCTGCATTGATGGATGTGGGTGTTTAGCATGCGCGCCTTCATGTGCCAGATAATGAAGCCCTTCTGGAAGTCTGCGGAGGATACATCTCTGGCTGTGCCGTGATGGGCAGCCTGGTGCGATCCCTTCAAGGCCTCCACTATTCCAACAGCAAGTCTCAAATTTGGCAAAAGGCACATGCTTCGTCACGCACAAATCTAAATGACGGAGCGCGCCAAGTGCCAAGCTGCCACTCAACCTTCGGTGCCTCTCCTTTTCATTTTATGCTCTTATTGGCTGATGCTCGTGAGAAGACATCACACCTGCAGCTGAGCTGGGAGCTCTCTTCTGTTTTTTGTGAAAAACCCACTCTGAAGACGGCGGCTCGCGGAAGATGAGCCTAGGTTCCGCTGTGTTTCAAAGCAATGTTTTTACCCTCATTAAGGACTCTCTCAGTGCTTACTTAACCTTTCCTGGACCTCCTCTGCTTTGGCTGACTGGTATTTACTAATGAGAGGCTCATTAACAATAAATCAGAGCTTGGAGACAAAGCGAGAATCGTCAGCACTTCTGCAGATAAATGCTAAAAAAAACCAAAACACTTTGAGGTCAAAGATACTAAACACTTGTTTCAACACCTCAGTTGATAGATGCTGAAGGGAGCTTTCAGTGCAGCAGATGGAGGTCTTATTACATTAATTGTAAAGTTAGCTAGAATACAGTTTTTGGTCATTTAAATTCACTATCAAATACAAGCAGAGAAGAAATCGGAGTGGTTTTGCAGATTTCAGCTAACAGGTGACGTCCTCCCAGAGCCTGGTGTATATTTAGCTAATACAATTAATGCCCTCCAGCCAGTCCCGTTTTGGGGCCTCTTTGGGACAGCTGTGACATAAAAAGTACTAAATCAGCAGCAGTGGAGCTCTTAACAGCTTCACTGAGCAGTAATGCAAAGCTCCTCCGTCTTATGGCTGACACAGAGCAGGATAAAAACCCTGGAGCTGGCCAGGAGGATGTGAGCAGCACAGATGAGCAAAATCAGGTGAGAGCAGAAAAAGAAGGTAAAAAATCTCGGACTGCGCCAACCCGCGCAGGAATAGGACTAACCTTTTGTGGAGATCTGGACGTGGGAACCGGGGATTGAGACCTCATGTTTTTAGTCGAGGAGCCTGCTGACAGAGAAACAGGGAGGCAAAGTGGGACAAATTTAAATTAGTGGAGTGTTTTCTTCCACTCACCAGGATGACACAGCATGAGTCATGC
>JAOWBL010018596.1:0-11684 GCA_028564865.1 Zenarchopterus dispar
TAGATATATATATATATATATATATATATATATATATATATATATATATATATATATATATACACACACACAAGAAGGGTAAAGAGAACAGAGTGAAGAAAGAACCCAGTGCATCATGGGAGGTCCTCAGAAACTGAGGCCTATGGTAGCTTTGCTAAAGGGGATAGTTCAGGGTCACATTTGCCAGTTCTAATTATAATCTTTATCAAAAAGACATCTAGAAAGTTAGAAAAGGTGTGTTTATCCTAAACACTCACTGGGAGCAGATTCCACGAAAGAAAAGCTTCTCCCATTTCTAAAAGTCATGAAGTTAAAAATGAACTATTTTCCAATCTCAGCTTTTATAAATAAAGCATGATAAAAGTGAACTGAAACTTGACCTTTTTAAATATTTTTGTTCCCTTGTGTGCCCTAGTCTTGAATTTCTGTTTAATTTGATTTTCCGTCTCTTTTGTTCTCACAACCTCCATTCTGTGTATTATTGATTTACTGTAGTGATTTCACGGGTTATGCCTTGATGTTCTTCTGGATTTTGTAAAGTTTTGGTTTCCTTGTTTTGCTCATCATTACTCCTCTGTTCACTGTTGTTTCTAGCTTTCCTTCTGGATCTCCCTTTAAGCACCTCGAGGCGACTTTTGTTGTGAATTGATGCTATACAAATAAATTGAATTGAATTGAATTGAATCTCCCTCCACCTCATGTTTCCTTCCCTGATTGTTCGCACCTGTGTCTCGTCACCCAGAACATAGGCTCCTCAAACGAGATGACTGGTTCCTAATGGAGGAAAAGTTAGACTCCAGAAAGCAGTGAGTGGTATTAGATCTTATGTCTAGTAAAGTTTGACTGTCATACATGATAATAGATAACACATTCTTAATGAAAAGGCTCATCGCTACTGATTATTGGCACAAAATCTGAGATCACATATCAGTAAGGTTTTGAAATTTTTATGATTTTATTGATGGAGAACTGGAGAGAATGACCAGCAGCTTGTGATGGAAATAAGATAACATATCCCTTTATTAATCCCACAAAATATAGGAGGTCAATCACCAAATGTGTTAAAAAAATGATTTATTTAGATAATCTGTTTGACAATAAAAGGAAGATTGAATGTGTTGTAGTCTAATATTTAGGCCAGACTTCTAAAACTTCTTTCCGTGGGTGATGTCAATCAAACCGACTTTGGTTTCTTTGACTACACTAGAACTCCATATGAAGAAAGAGAAGTGTTCCAAATGTCAAACTCTAACATGGAAAAACATTTTCAGGGTTTTGAATTATGCCTCTCACGCAGGTGTCAGCAAGGTAAACAGCTCAGGATGACATGGCAGATACAGCCTCATTTCATGATCTTGTTTTGGTTTCATGCAACAGCCTCGTGGATTTTTATCAGGTGGATCAAGTCACACCGTCAGCAGGCTGATTAATAAATGAGAGCTTGCTAAACATTTTGAGAGCTGAACTTTGTTTCTGCAACATACTCTATTTTTAATTTTGTATTAATTGAAATGATCTGTTGCTTGAATTTTGAAAGATTTAGTTCCTCTTTTATATGTGGAGTTAGGGTTGTAATCACCCCACTTAATTCAAACTTAAACTAATTTAATATATCAGCTACATGAGCTAATAACCCGCTAAATAACCACCCAGACAAATGACAGAGACCTGAGGAGCACCTGTATATTTTACAATCGCATAAAAATAGCCATTTGGACCTAAAACATTCTCAAGCAGCATCATGGGAATGACATGGGCAGAACAATGGTCTGGTGGTTAGCATCATCACCTCACAGCAAAAAGGTCCAAATCTCAGCTGGGTCTGTCCTGGTGCCTAAGTTTTCTCTAGGTTGAATAGAGACAAATGATTTACATTGTGTGATAAAACTAATTTACTGAATCAAAGCGACACGGTCTTGTTTAAGTTCAGTAAAAGCCAGGGTTTTTGTTAATGCAGTGATGATGTTTGTAAAGTACTGTATTTGAAATATTAAAATAAAAGGAAAAGTGGAGGAACTGACTAAACCGGAACAACTTAGTGTTCTCATTTGACAGGCAGATGACTGAAAGCGACAAAGATATTGATTTCTGTTAAATCAGGATATCTGATCAGTTCCATCACGATTGTACTCGTCTTCCTTTAATTCAGCTGATATCTTGTTGACATTTCACTCTAAAAGCAGCACTATGGGAAATCTCATTGTGACCAGAATCAGTAAACACAATAAGATTTCCAGGATGGATTAATGTGATTATTCTTATCAGATATTTTATTGCTATTGTTTTTTTTTTTATTTTATGCTGGTGTGTTTTACTTTGAATAAAGTCCAGATTTGTTCTTTTTTGTGTGTGTGCCTGCCTTCCTGTTTTAAACTGAAGTTTATTCATGCTGCAAATGTTTAAAAATTTGTAATTAAGTGATAATAAAACTCCTGCAACAGCCCAAACTAAAGCAAACCAGCTCACGGGTGTCGGTCTGTAATGATCCCTGCCCCATTCAGAGCGGATTTAAGGTAAACTTTACGTTCAACTCAGACGAATCCCCCTCACTGTTTGTTGTAGCAGAGCTGAGCTTTAATGAGGCTTACATTTAAAGGACTAAACACACCGTAGACGTCATCTGTCAAGGAAGCAGCAGGACAGCGCCTTTTTGTGCCTGTCTGTGAAACAGCAGAATTAGAGCTCCTCCCTTCTTTCACATGACTGCCATCTTCTCATCAAAGTGTAAATGTTTTGTGTGTGTGTGTGTGTGTGTGTGTGTGTGTGTGTGTGTGTGTGTGTGTGTGTGAGTGTGTGTATGTGCGCTTGCAAATATAAGAGGTAGAGAAGCTTCTGGTAATGGGTGGCTAAAGTAATATTAAAGGTGAGGTGGCAGCAGTTTTGTTAAAAATATACAGTACAACTTTGCAGAGTAATTTTAGGTGGTGCTGACATTTCTGGCTTTCAAAAAGGTCTTTGTGACTCGACACCCTCACCATGGTCCAAAATGTTCTGTTCTGAAGCCAAAGCCAGGGCAGTTTGAGTTTTTCATTTGCTCAGTTATGTTCCTACTTCTATTTCTGTTCTCATTGCCATCAAGTCGTATCTATTTTGAAATATAACAGCTTTTGTCAGCTCAAAGCCGCCATGAACGCTGTTTTTCACTCTTGCACCAGTCTGCAATTTATTACAAGCTGCGGTAGTTAGGTTGTTATTGTTTTAACCTTGCTAGAGTGTGTCTGTGTGTGTGTGTGTTCCAGCATGGAGAATGTTCTCCTGGTAACACCTGCTGTACCAGGAACTACCACAAAGGCTGATTTGAGGATTCTGACTATGTTTGCAGCCAGATTTGTTGGCATGAAAGCACCGAAACCATCCAAGAGTCCCGAAAATTTGGTCCAAATCATCTCTACTGAACAAAGTTATGGCTGAACTTGCAATAATTTTCGGACTTATCATTGTTGGATGAGTCCTGACTTTGGACTAAAACATTAGAGTTTCATATTAAATACTCCAAATTTGTACTTTTGCTATGTTTTTCTTACTCAGTCCTCTTCAACAACTAAATACATCTTGTCACATGACTGTGGTCATGCTTTACGTCTCCATGCATATGTCTTCACATTAGTTTTCCGTGTCTTGCTAAAGACACTCGACACTGTCTCCAAATACTTGAGGAAGAATTAGGAAAAGATACTGGTCTTCAATGAAGATGTCATGGGTTTGAGATCCATCTTGCACAACGTTTTAAGTAGTCCTTTTGCTTCTCTTTCCTGAATTTTTTAATTCCTGATTTTTCCTTTAAAGTTTGGTCTCGGTTAAGAGTTACAAAAATGTTTTTAAAATTGCATGCACAGCTATGGTTCGGTTCTCATTTGGTGATGAGTAAAGTTCTTTTCAGGTGGGAATTAAACTCGACCAGAGATTCTGTTCATAATTTTTATGGACTGGACGTTTTGATGCAATCAAGGGAAGGAGGGGGTCTCAGTCCCAGTCTGTCGTGGTTAACAACAATACTCCTCTGCTACAAGTCAACCTATCCTTCATATTTGTGGATTGAGAGAAATCTGCATTTTTGACAAAAAATACTTTTTTTAGGTGATTACCACTGGAGTTTAATGTACTCAAAAATAATCTTATCTAACCAAAATTAAGTAAAAGGAGGAAAACATCAGACGTCGTCTCTGCCTCCTGTGTCCAAAATGTCCAGTATTAAGATGTTGGAAGTGCATGTGGAGGGTCTGGACTTGTCAAATAACTTTTTTTTACTGTGAACTTGTAAGACAGAAGCACTCTCTTGAAAAGATATTTTACACTAAATGGACGCTGCCCAAAGCGCTCATCTCACATGCACGCAGCAGGTTGTCAAGTCCCAGCACTGATTAGAGACTTTAGTGAATTTAATTTTCAGGCCTGGCAGAGCTGCTAATAGTCTTTATAGGATCAAATCTCACTAAATCAAACCCAAACTCTCCTGCCTCTGTAATGATGGAAATCTTAATGTTCTATGAATGTAGAAATAAACTCTGTCTTTTAGTTATTATTGCAGTTGTTCATATTTAAAATTGTTGACCTTTAGTAGAATAATGTTGCTGTAAGCTGTCAGCTTTCTAGCTCTGACACTTAATTTATGCATCCACTTAAGGCTTAAGTCTTTCCTGTGGACCTCTGTCCTTGCTGTCTCCGACTGTTTCGCAGTCGGCGTCCCTGACTCGAGGCTAATTCATGCACTGTTTCAGAGGAGGAGGGGAGCATCAAGGTGTGACAGACCCCTCCAAGGTGAGCCCACCTGCATGAAGAGGACAAAGAGCTGATGTAAGGGTGAGGAAAATAAAATAAAAGTTTCCATCCTGCTGCTGATCCTCAAAAGGTCACATTCATCATTTAGTTTACAACCAAGTCTGCTGGAAGTGTTTATTAACAGAGCTGATTGAAATAGGTTTTTTTTTTTTTTAAAGAAAAAAAGAGCTGCTTTTTCCATTCTTAAATATAACAACATTTTACATCTATAATGTGTTTCTCCTAGAAACATGTTTTTGTATGTTCACGGAATCTTGGGCATGTGGTTTTGTCTCAGTTGTCAGATGGGTCATTATCTCCAGGTTCACGAGGCCGACGATGACGTGAATACACACATAACTGGATAATGAGGTTGTGGTACATTTTAGGATTTCCACTCAGGCAGGGCAGGTCATAACAGCTTCACTGCAATCTAAATAAGTAAGAGTTTCCATTTGCCTTTGAAATCATTAAAGCAGTGTGATAATGGATCTATTTTATAGTTAGAAATGGTTTCCTTGGTTTCTAGATTTTCAGGATTCATACTGGACAAAGATGACAGGAGATGTTAAAACCTTCACCAAATGATGGTTTTGTAATTCCACAGTAGAAGACCACTCCCACTCCCAGCCCGTTTATTGTACCTCCTTAGTTGCCTCCCTCTCGCCTTGTCAGCTTATCCCACCGATGTCACCCCCCCCCCCCACCCCCCACCCCCATATATCTCTCTTACTTTCAGTTTGTCATCCACAGACTATTACCTGTGATTGGTTACAGTTTGCAGCCATGAAATGACCCTCAGGGAAGAAACACCTACCCCCCAAAATGCTCGAGTTCGTTGTAAATTTGCATTGTGACGGGTGAAGCAGTTTGATGGTGTCCAAGCCTTGGAGAAACATGTGTTGTCTGGATCCTGGCTACCATTGCTCTTTGTTGGGTTTGACTGGGGAGAGACTGGGAGGGAAACTGCTCCATCATCTGCAGAACTATATTCACATCAGGTGCTGCTTACAAGAAGAGTAAACTCCTCTTGTGTGGGTTGTTTGAACTACGGTTGGGCTGTTTAGGATTTAGTACTCTTTCAGGGAAGAGCTGTCAGCATGAACGTATTCTGTCCAGTGGCAGTGACTCAGAAATCTTCCCTTTATGGAGCGTGTGGAGCTAAACATGAATGACAAATGCTTTGTGAACATTACACTGCGAAGGAGAAGATAATACTTCATTTACGAGACAATAACAAAGAGATGTACAGTACAGCAGCATGCAAAGGTTTGATTACTATTCCACAAGTGCTCAGAAGGCAAACTGAACTCTGAAAGACACCTACTCTAAAACTTTAGCATTATTCTTTTATGCTTAAAGCAAGATTAGTGTTTTAATCAGTTATTTTAGATTTTAAAAAATCAAGATGAGCCTGAATGAAATGATCTCCATGATAACTTTTTAACTAAAACTTGACCCTAAAGATTGGATAGGGGAGCTTTTTCATGACAACTAAAGTAAGAACAAAGGAGAAGTGCAATTTTCTCAAAATGTGAGCCTGAAATGGGCAGCATGGTGGCTTGGCAGTTCACAGCTGTCATGTTCTGTCTTTGCTGCATTTTCTGCAGAAACTCCACTTTCATCCCACAAAAAAAACATTTATCTCAGGCTGATTCATGGTTCTAATGGATTTAAGACACTCCTCAGTGAAATATGAAAAAGGAAAATGGTTTGATTTGGTTCAGTTATGGACTTGCAAACAGAAAAATACAAGACAAGACAAGACACTCCTAAATGGATTTAAAAAAAAAAAAAAAAGGTGACAAAACTCGGTGCTTCAAAATTCAGAGCAAATCTCCCTGCAGAGGTGGGAGGAAAAAAAAGAAGTTGTATGACAAACAAGATGTCAAAATGCACTTCAACTCGCAATGAAAGACAAGACAAGTGATATGACAGGAAGACCAGCATCCCTTCCTTTATCTGCATCTGATAAACACGCATCATGTATACTGCACCATATATGTCTCGCAGAGATAATCCAGAGGGAGATATGGATATAATAAAGAAGGGCGGTAAGTTGGCTGCTTTCCCAAACAGGCTCTGGAAACTGAAAGAAATACAAGAACCAACTATCGATTGGTGGCAAAAAAAAAAAAAAAAGATTTATGCTCTTCTTAAGGCTTCCAGCAGTGCAAGAGAGTTGATCTTGTACATGTGGCTGCAGCTGTTTATAGCTCAACATTTTGATTAAAAAAAATATATATGTTAAAAAAAATGATATGAAACTCTATTATAAAAATAATTAACTATCATAATATTCAAGAGAAATTCTCATAATTAATTCTTTTTAAAAATCCTTCCTTCTCTTTAATTCATCAAGTTTCTTTTTTTCTTTTTTTTCTTTTTTAACCAGAGCAGGTGCTGGTAGTGATGATGGAATCATTGGCCATGATGTGACTTATCTCTGCCACAGGTGTCACACAAAAACCAGATCTGACGGCAGCTTTCTCACCGAATAACGTCAACAAAAGTAAGATGTCACCCGACACAAGTAGTTTATTTGAAAATGAACCCAGCTTTTTGTTTGATATGTTCGGAACAAGAACAAAACCACTAATGAAGACACAGTTAAACGAATCATTATTATTGTAACTTTAAAGTGTTATTCTTACATGTAGCAGCTTTAGAAATGCATAGCTTCATGCTCCAAAGACTGTAAAGGCACAAACGTTTTCACCACATATTTTCTTTTAATAAACACGGGTTTGTGTGCAGAAAAAGGCATTTGCATGTTTTTTGTTTGTACATATGCATCATTTATGTATTTGACCCAGACTGCTTGGACTCCCAGAAACAGCCAGCAATGAGCTCCCAAACATAGCTGCTCAATATTCTAAATTGTACACCAATAAAACAGGAGAAGGACAGAAGAATCGAAAAGTGTTTCCTGTGTCATCATACAACTGATAACAATAGCTCCAGTGAAGGTCTAGTTGCAGTGTGGAAGACCAGAAAAATGTTAAAAGTGAACAACTTAAAAGAAGAGCTAGTTTAATAACCATTTTTCTGCAAGGACTTCCGTCAGCAAATATCCCACATCAGAAAGATCTACCTGAAGAAGTGGCAGTGAAACGTTTCTTCCTCAAACACATCAAAGAAGTATGGCTTCTTAGAGCTCAGCTGAGCAAGACATCCTCAAGAATTCAGAAGAACTAGAAGGGTTTTGGAGAAAAATTTTGTTAAAAAAAAAATCCCCACACAAGAAAGGAAAAACTGTTAGTTGGCAACAAAAAGTATTTATGAGCTGTGACACTTGCCAGAGTGGGTCTTAGTTCATGTTCATGCCCAACCTCCTCCTTAGGGTTCATTTTCTTCTTTGACAGCTTAAAGTGAAAAATATGTCAATAAAATAAGTAATCTGTTTTAAAATATTGAAGAAATGTGTCAGCTTTGACTTTATAGATTGGGAAATCATTATATCTTTTTGTTGAGTTGTATATATGCCATTATAAATGAGTGTGTGTGTGTGTGTGTGTGTGCGGATATCATTTATGGACTGCTGAGGGAAGAGTGTGTGGGAGATTTAGTGATGATTTAATGCAAGCAGTCATAGTTGTCAAGAAGCAGAAGTGTTTTCTTGAGGCTCGCAGCCCCTCATAGACATGGGCTACATTCACAAACACACACTCTCACTCATGCACACACATACACACACACACTATATATTTACAACTAAACGTGCTGTAACCACGCTTCATGCAGCGTATTTAGCAGTGGAATATTGCGAGCAGATCGTAGCATGCTCTGACTAAACATGACAGGAAAAAACAGCAATGACAATTACGGCAGATTGAAGGAATGTCGTACTTTTCCACTGTCATAATATTTTAGGGCCCTCATGTCCTCCTCCCTCTGGAAACCATTTCCTCTGTGTTTCCCCCATAATTATCCCCTGCAAGCATATTGCTGCATGTTTTTTACAAAATCTACAAACATTTATGTACAAATATCAAGTGAAATAGCTACAATAAAGAGTCAAAAAAACTGTTGAAAATAAAGATAAGCAAAAAATAAAATTACTGTTCTCAATGGAATATAAAGTTATTGCATGAGGGCTATATTAAAGAGTCACATACTAAAAAGTTTACAATTACTACATTCTCAAAAAAAAAAAAACCCTACTCGTCTCTGTTTTCTGTTTCAAGTTGTAACAGGCCTCTGTTTTAGCATTACACTTCAGTTTCATGTGAATAAAAAGATCCCTCAAGCTCATCTGAGTGGCAAAATTTAGTTAGGTTACAAAAAGATGGTTATTGTCAGGAAGTATAATTGTGTTAAACTTAGCCCATTTTTGCAAAAGATTTGAAATTTACAACATAGCCTCATAGTGTGTTGCTTTTTGAATGAATGAAGGAAACTAAACACTGCTGTGATAATATCATCAAACCCTCATCATACATAAACTACCATCACTGACAGCAGAGGCTGAAAACCCTCCCACAGGCCTGGCTGCTGGATTTCAGTAGAGACCACCAAGACAAGACAAGACAAGAACTTTGTGTTACTCTATAGCTTTCCCAATAGCACAAGATGATTTGGACCTGGACTGGCGACTTGTCCAGGTTGTACCCCTGCCTATCGCCTGCTATGGGCTGGGATAGGCTCCAACAGACCCCCGTGACCCAGAAATGGATTCAGCAAGTTCAGAAAATGGATGGATGGATTTAGACCTGAAATAGAAACAGTAATATCCATCCATGCAAACATCTGTGTAGGAGACAGGTCTGTTTCTCCAGCCACCTCCTCCAGCTCTCCTGGGGGTATAATCGAAGCGCTCCCAAGCCAGATATAATCTCTCCAGTGTGTCTATCCGGGTCTATCCGGTCAGAGTCCTAACAAATCCCCAAACCACCTCAGTTGGTTCTTCTCTATGTGGGGGAGCAGTAGCTCTAGCTGAGTCCCTCCCAAATACCAGAGCTTCTCACCATTTCATTTACTCACAGTTCAGGTGATGGTAAAAACATTGATCAAGCAGTTAACAGAGAGACTTGCCTTTTGGCCAAGCTCAAAGCTCAGACCAGATTACTGGGGATTCTGGACCAATTTGCCTGTCAATCTTCTGCTCCACTCTTCCCCACCTCATGAACAAAACTCTGAGATTCTTGAACTCCACCTGAGGCCTCACCCTGAACCTGGGAGGCATGTCGAGGTGCCAATTCTCATCCCTGTCACTTCACACTCGCCTGTGGACCGTTCCACCGAAATCAAAATAGTGATGATAAAATCATCAGCAGTGAAACTGCAGTATCTTTTTAATGTTACATTAATTAACAAGTGAAAATGCACAAACTATACAAGGTCTTAAGTCATTTCAAAATAACATACTAATTACAAAATGACAACACACCCTTAGAACAAAGTAAATAGAAAATGTTAAAATTATCTCAAACAGGACCATCAAAGTGTTCAAATTCAGTCTTCTACAATTATTTTTGACATAAAGCAGCCTAACACATTCTCAGCTCTCCATCAGTATTTAAAGCTCTTGTCATCCACTGAACATCACAGATTGATAAAATTCAACAGTGTAATCCCAGGGTGAAATTGGCTTCTTCCTCTTGGATACCTGCATGCATTTTCCAAAACCCCTTATGCGTTTATAAACCACTGGTTTGTAAAATTAACCTGGAAATGTTTTCATACCATGGAAAATTGTTTCTGTATGTTATTCCTAAATCAAATTGCACATTAAGCACAATCTCTTGGTGGCCGGAGGCAATTCCTGAATAATTTAGAAAGCAGCTGATGCTGCTCCAACACCTCATCTCAGATTCAGACGTGGAAGCAGGTCACCAGGCCTCATCTATAATCCACACGAAGGGTTTTTGCATCCATTAACGCCACCGCCGAACACATGATGGACTAGTGAGCCCACACAAATTACAGGAGTAGAGGGGTTGTGTGGGGGCGATTGTGTTGGGTTGTATTCAAGTTGAATTTTTTTCCTATTTTAAAGTACAACTGCAACCAGCTGCTTGATCCATTTTGCAATATTTCTGTTCATCCTCAATCAGTTTTGACCAGATTCTCAACTGAAAGGCAGATGTATTCGCAGTTGTCGGCATAAACGGCTTTTTCATAATCCCCATCAATGACTTCATGCTCAACAATTTACTAAAACCATAAAAACCTGACATACAGTCATGATTACAAAAAAGAGCTCTTTTGTATTTACAGTTATCAGTCCTCCAACAAGTCAGACCCAATAAAGTTATGTAACATTTCCCTTTTGTTTCTTTTTTTTCTTCTTTTTCTCTTTGTCTAGATCACAATAGAACAACTGAAATTTACAAAACTTGACAGAGAATTGGTGCATGGGCAGAGGAAGAAGTTTTAGTATTGCGAGAATTTTTATTAAAACTTCTAAAAATAACATTATGTTTGATGGTGGATGGACCATCTTGCTGCTTTCCTTATTTATGTGAAGTAAGATTTGAAGGTTTGTGTAATTAGTAGTTTCATAAAGATCTAATAATTAACTTTTGTACAGATGCAACTAGTAAAAGCTAAACTAACTTAACAACTTAAACTCTTTAACTAAACTTTGGACATACCCTACAGATAAACTGATTTACTGGTTCTCAGTAACTTTTTCAGAGGAACATTGCGTGTTTTTCTTTCGCTTAAGCTATCATGGAATTTTGAAATTTACCAGTTTGCAACTTTTAGCTCAGTGGTCCTCCTACTGGTACTGGATTTATGGTTTTTGCCAATGGTAGAGATGGGGGAATCACAGGAGATACTCAACACTTGCTAAAAAAAACAAAAAAAAAAAACAAAACTATTTCTTTAAATGAAATTGTAACCGATATCTTAACATAACATAAAAATATTTCTTGGTGTTGCTTTAAGAACCAGACTACAAGCTAACTGGTTTGCTCCAG
>JAOWBL010018596.1:11784-35079 GCA_028564865.1 Zenarchopterus dispar
GATATCTTAACATAACATAAAAATATTTCTTGGTGTTGCTTTAAGAACCAGACTACAAGCTAACTGGTTTGCTCCAGTCACAAATATCAACCCAGTAGAGCCAGATATATACGAGTGATAAAAATGTTCCAACCTAGAGTTTAAGAGGAAACACAAAATTTGAAATAATAATAATAATAATAATAATCAGTGTTACTGGGGACATATTATGAAAAAAAGAAAATTATTCAGTTTCTTGAGAGCATCTAGAGTTTTTAGAGTCTCTGAAGTGACTACCAGCTCAAAATATAAATCTGCCGCAATCTGAAAAGTATCTAATTATTTAATCGAATCAGCATCTAATTATATTATATATAATTAGACATTATATATAATTAGATGCTGTAAATTCATAATTTCCGTTTGTCACTGAAACCCCATTAGTGTCAGCATTTCTGCCATTACAAACACAAACATTTAGGAAAAAGATTGCCTGTAAAAAAATTGAACTTATTGTTTGATTTTGAAAACTCAAGCAAAACACACAAATTCTTCTGTGGACTGAAAATTAAACCAGGGGTTAACCAAGAGTATATGTGAATACAGGAAGAAATAAAAATGTGATTTTTGACCAGCGTTTTACCAGCTGGCTGGTTATTACGTTCTTTCAGCATTCCTGTCTGCGGTGTGGAGGTGTGACAGCATGACTCACATTCAGGATGTCTACAATCATATGATCAGCACCGTCTGTCTGTTGTCTAACTAAAGGTAGGGGGATGGTTGTATTTTAGAGGAAAAAAACTCCCATTCATGTCTTTTGTTTAATGAGTGGGAGTGGGAGCTCAGTTTACTATGTGACCTCTCAAGCTAAGTATTATATGGACTCTCATACAGTTAATATGTGCATCAAGGGTCATTGAGTGTTATTTGAGTCTAAATATACATTTACACTGTCCTGCAAAGCTATCAATGTGAAATAAGGCACACACTGTGGTAAAGAGTGGTGGAGTGGAGTTGAATGGCTCACTCAAACCCTCAAAGCTATTAATGGAGGTGGAAAGATGTGGCTGAAATTGAAGCAAGCGCACTGTAATCCTGACGCATTTTTACCAAAGCAAGTCACAGCTGAGTTTACCTTCATCAGTTTCCTGTTAAATCTGAAACAAAATCTCAAATTCTCCTTCTTATATACATATTAAGGGCAGAGCTCTTTCTTACCATAGAAGCTATTTTTTTCTCTATTACAGCAACAGATCACTACTCTCAGACTGCACGATTACTTGTGGTTACTAGACTTTCAGACTTTCCAAGAATAGACTAGAAGGCAGAGGCTTTTATGCTCCTCATTTGTGGGACCAGTTCCCACTTGGTGTTGGGGACACAGATACCCTCTCTGCCTTGATGATTAGGTTTAAAATTTTCCTTTTTGATAAAAAGTCTACAGTAATTAGGGCTTGCTTGTGTGTCCTGAATCATCCCTTTACTTATGTTCCTAAAGGCTTAAGCTCTTCCCTCACTCTGTTCTCTTCTTGTATGCACACAGAGATAAATTTGTTGGTAACCTTCTATTAAAGAAAGAAAACCCACTGAGATCACTTGAAACTGATACCAACATCATCAAATGATAATTTTCTAAATATTGATTAATGAAAATCAGGCATAGCTTTTGAACTGTGATTTACAAATAAAAGTCATGAGTAGAATTTGCTTTGTTCCCCTGAGGGTTCTTCATGGGAGTTCAGTCAATTCAGTAATCTTAGTGCACACCTTCTGGGCCAATCTTCGGTGCTGCTTTGCACAACATAGTATATGTGTTCAAACAGAGACTATCTGGTTGATAGAAAAATAGCCTCCAGGGTAATTTCCTCTATTGGAGCCAAGATATATAGAAGAGAATGGAAAGCATTCATATAGTACCAATAGGACACTTAGTTTTTCTCACTATAGGATCTTTCCCTTTCATATTATTGTTCAAAGATATTTCATTATTTTTAAGGGAAGAAAAATGGAAGTATACATAGGATTTTGATGCAGCCTAAAAAGTTATGATAAATGCTATTAAAAAAACTAACATAAGGCACAATGTGTTATGAGTTTAAAACAGTGATGGAATGAATTTATGTAGCACTTTTCTTGTCTTGTTGACCACTCAAACCACTTAACACTCCATATACCATCCATCCATTAACACACATTCAAGCATTGATCTTCATCCATACATCAAGTACGTCCCTCTTTTATATGTAGTCACACACCAGTGAAAGCATCAGGGTCAGCTGTGGGGTTTAGGGACAAGGCCACTTCAACGTCACAAAACTCATCACCCCCCACTGATCCACCTCCTCCCATTCACGGTCTGAAGAGCGGTGTGTATGTTGGTTTGGGTGGAATACAGGGCTGGCTAAATAAATGTTTCTAGATGTGATAATGAAACACTCATGTAGTGTTTGTCTGGATATGCCTCCTGCTATGCTGCACAGCTGTAATGAAAATAAAGAAACTTTTCAAACATATGTCTTTATTGTAACTAAGTTAGTAATAGTATGTTGCTATTTATAGATGCAGTACTGCTAATGCTTTACAGTACATTAGCAATATTTGTAATGCTGCGGTATACTTTACATTACTATATTAGCAAATATATATATATATATATATGTGTGTGTGTGTGTGTGTGTGTGTCCATCCGCTTCTACTTGTCCAAGTTGAGGTTTGTGGGTCAGCCTAAGCAGAGAGGCCCAGATCTCTCTCCAGCCGTCTCCTCTAATTCTGATGGGATGGTTTTCTGGGATGTATGGTGGGAGCCCAACTCTATCCAGTCCATACCTCTTAACCTCACTCGCAAATGCTGGCTCCTTTTCAAATAGAAATGTGACATTCCACATCCCATGAGTCAGTTTTGAAAGCAGATGGTCATCACACCAACGCCAACCCCTTTGGCTACTACCCAAAATAAGACTTCGCCTGACCTGTAAGGCCACTCCTGCAGGTGGTAAATCCATGGGAGCTCACCTTACCGACCTTACCAGCAAAAGAGGCTGTTTAGAAAAAAATAAAGAAGAAAACTGATCAATACAATGAAAATGTCAGTATATCAGCTGTAATAGCTACTGTTGCTTGCTCTAAAGAGTACAATTGAGTCTTATTAACATTAAATCTTTACTTCCATGGAAAACTAGTTTAATAAAGCATGAAACTCACATAAAGAATCAATTTAAAGATCCTGAGGAGATTGATCCCCTCATCAGATCAATGAACAGCGTTTGCTGTTCAACTGGGGACAATGTTCCTTTTATAAGTCAACCAGTACAGGCATGACCTTAAATGCATACCGACTGTCTGAATAAATGAGCCTCCAGAAAAACACGGGTGCAAAGTTCTACAGATCTATTTTACAGTTATAAAGAAAAAAAGACTACAGTCATGCCATGTTCAGAGAAAACGGTCAAGCATTAGCATCATGGTCCATTTTTGATTAAAAATTAAAAGGAATAGGTCTGTTTTATTGCCATCACACAATTGTTATTGACTGAAATATACTGTAAAGTGTTCTTTATTTATCTGGTGTCTGCTGAGCTTTAAAAAATAAAAATAAACTTTAAAAACAGAACAGAGGAATGTGAAGTGAGTGACCAGAGAACTGCATAAACATATTATTGTATGCTGTAAGGCAATCTCAACATAAATCCTTTCATGGCTTAATAGCCAACTAAGTCCTTTAAAGAGAACTAAAAATGACTCTACTGCACTACATTATCATAGCACTGTGTTTATTTTTGTTCTTTTAAATCCCAATTTTTTTCTCTTTTCTTAACTTTAACTTAAATCTGGAAACAAATTGAAGTAAATGCCTCATTGCAATGTTACTAAGCAATTCAAGGCACTGAAATGTAATGGTGTTAACAAATAAAACATTTGTTAGTTACAGAGGAGACAAAAAAAATACATTTTAAAAACTGAAACAGTCAGATAAAAGAGTGTTGTGGGATTTACAGAGCACCCAGAATGGATGAACTTTGTCCTGGTTGTGAAATTTAAGATGCACAATCCAAAAAAAATCATTAAAAAAAAAATCTTTCCACGTTAACATTAAATTGCTTTAGGCCATTCATCTGTTTTAAAATCTGCACTTTAACTGTAGCTGTGTTCATTTAGTTGTCAAGAAGCACATAAAGCTTGCAAAGGATTTAATAAATGTTGTGATTCTTTGAAGTCAACCATACAAATTCACTCAGTAAGTGAAAGGAAGTCATGAACCCAGAGGTGAGGCCTAAAACTTTGATCCATGCACTGATTTCTGACGATAAACGTGCTTTAAAAATGTGGAGAAGCACAAAGTAACTCATTGGCCTTCTTTATTATGACAACCACTGTCTTTTGTATCAAACAAAATCACATACAGCAGAAATGTTCTGTCAAAGATAATAACCGTGAAGAAGATCAAAGTTCATTTGATGTAACTTATTAAGCTTTAACGTGAACAGATCAAGGGATGATTGCTTCTTGTTTCTTTTATGCGCCTAGCAAGCTCTGCTCACATTGTGGATTTATGAATTGTGAATACTGGGAGGAGAGCTTAATTCCTCTTTATCTCCAACGTCTTTTATAGCACAATGCTTGTTTGAGGCAGGTTCAGACTCGAGCCCCGTGCAGGCTCCAGCAGAGTTGGCCCTTGTTTGCGGGACAATCACTGATTATAAAGGGGCAACTGGCAAGAGAGAAAGTGCTATAATTTGTATATATGTGTGTGTGTTTTGGGGGAGGGAGGGTATTATGGTTGAAATTGCAATGCGTAATCTATCAGTAGGGGGAGAAAACTAGCCTGTGGGGCTGTTGAGGTTTCAGTGAGTTTCCATCTTCATAAAAAAGAAGGGAAAAAAAGACAGCAGCAACAAACTTAAGATTACTGAACAAGTGGAGGCCAGACTTGGCACTCAGAGCAAGAAGGGAAGGGAGAGCTTCTAGTGCTGAGGCTTTCATTTTCAGAAATATAGAGACAAGTCTTTAACACCAAGAAGAGAGTAAAAACTGGTCTTCATAGCCTGCAGACCGAGTTTGGTCCAAAGATAAACAGCAACCCTTTGTTTGCACCTTAAAATGATTGTTAAAACATGCTCAAGATGACGTTCATGGCACCTTGAGCATGTTTCCTCACCGGATGCTTGGCATTCTTCTCACACACCCTCTCTGGACCCATGTCCATGCAACTCTCATGTCACTACCACAGTGCGATTATATATATGGGGTTTTAGTTAATGGGAGGTGGAATGAACGAGCTTGTAACACCGATAGGACACTGAAAGAGGATTGCATTTTTGGAGAAATGGCTGTAGGACCGTGTTCTGGAACCAGTGTATCTCTACATCGATTTAGGATGTTACAAAGAGACAAGACTTGAGACAGATCAACAAAAGTGGTGTGGGAGCTCTTCCAGTGCTTGTTGACAACACATGGTGTGATCCTGGGATTCTGTGAAGGAGTGCTTTTGCACCCCAGAACTGTTTGCTTGGAGGTTTTCTATCCATGCACATCTATTCACCTGCATCACCTGCCAATGCTGCAAGCTGTGTCAACACCACAGTTGATGCCAAGTGACAAACACTTATGCATTCATAATAAACAGAAAAAAGATTTCAATCCGACTTACTTTCTGAAAGTTTGCCACCTCATGTTTACTTTGGTTTACACTGCAAGGATATACACTGACCATCCACTTTATTAGGTGAACTTGGTACATCCACACAAACTGTATTTTCCTAAAGCATTATCATGGTTAATGCAAAAGAGGAGGAGATACAAAATCCTATTATCGTAGACATGATATCAAAGGCCCTTATGTCCTAGTCCAATGGAGGGGGGGCATGGTGGCTTAGTGGTTAGCACTGTTGTCTCCAGATTCGACTCCTGAGCCTTGCAGGAGTCGTTCTATGTAGAGTTTACATGTTCTCCCCGTGCTTGCGTGAGTTCCAGGTACTCCGGTTTCCTCCCACAGTCAAAAAACATGTATGTTAGGTTGTTTGAGAACTATAAATTGCCCATAGGTGTAAGTGTGCATGGTTGTTCATCTATGTATGTGGCCCTGCGATGGACTGGCAACCTGTTCAAGTGTACCCCTGCCTATCGCCTGTAACGAGCTGGGATTGGTACCAGCAGACCCCTGTGGCCCTATAGATGGATTCAGCGAGTATAGAAAATGGATGGATAGTCCAATGGATCAGGCCACATATCACAAACACTATACACTTGAAATTCAGTAATCCAGGCTTATGTTTTCCCATAAGAAATAAGAAAAAATAACAATGATTCCTAAACTTTTCTTCAAGTATCCCTATGAGGTCAAAAACTGGACCATTTATCAACAGATTCCTGAAGCTAATTGTTCCTCAGGACTTGTGAAGCTCAAGGGAGCAGTCGGCATAACAACATGTCAAGAACTGACAATTGGTGAAACCTCAAAACAGCTCAAAAGATTTAAATATCACACAAGGAAACGAAATGAAAACAGAAGCAGCAAATGTCAATGTTACCATTAAGTTCAAAGCAGCTGTGACTAGTACAGCTGTTGGAGTTACATTACCGGTTAACATCCCCTGAAGGCACACTCTCGGTTTCAGATTTCATAGCTGACACTGATATGACATGAAAACATGTGAAGTGCACATAAAGTGGCTGTAATTCAAAGGTTTTCCAGAAGCAGATGAGTGCTTGAAAATTATGTTTATAGTATCACTCATCCCTATTCTGTTTCTCATTTGACAAGTTTTGAACACTTTCAAATGACCTTGATGTATACTTTCACTTCAGTCTCCTTCATCTTCATCCTTGACTACTGTTTCATTAAGATCCAAATGCTGCAACACAAAAAAATTTGGTCTTGAAGTTTATTCTTTACTTTTGACAATGTGAGGTGGCTGTTCAAGTTTATCAAATCAACACAGTGGATTTATGTAAATAATGAGTCAGCAGCTTTAACCACATGATAGACAGCAGTGACTACATCCTTAAACTGGCCTTATTATGTTCATTTTCAGCCACCTCACTTTAATCTCTGGTATTTCTGGAGTAGCTTTGCACCCAGGATAACTCCAAAAGCATGTAATTATTTTGAAAAAACAAAGACTGACAATTTTAAAATGTGGCTCTTCCTGAAGACATGTAGATTTGGCCCAACTGTTTTCTGATTGGTCAGATTTCTGGAGGCTTTCCAGGAGGCAGAGCTGATGCCTCCTCAGATTCTCCAGATTCTCAAGGCTTTGTGTTTTAATAAAGAATTGCTCTCATTAAACACAAACTTTGAATTTTGAGTTAAAAGCAACTGATTGAACACTCTACAGTTATATTTGAAAGACTACATGTCATTTTTTGACAAATGACAAAATCTGAAAATGGAGTATTGGCTT
Organism: Zenarchopterus dispar; assembly: GCA_028564865.1. Lineage (NCBI taxonomy): Eukaryota > Metazoa > Chordata > Actinopteri > Beloniformes > Zenarchopteridae > Zenarchopterus > Zenarchopterus dispar. Next base: position 19,164 of record JAOWBL010018596.1, read on the forward strand.
GTGTTCATAAGTTGCCATAGTAACAGTAAAGTTAAGCTTTCACAAAAGCCTAAAGGGTTTGTGCTGTCAAACAGGCTCTGATGAAAAATAAGAAGATGATATGTGCGCTCTCATTGTCACTCTTTTGCTCTTTTGGACTTCTTGTTTTAAACTTAAGATTAATGTTAATTAATATCTTTATTTTTTTGTCCACCAAAGAAATTTTTAATCAAATGTGAATAAGGCATGAGTAGGTGTAAGTGTTGAAAGAGAAGTAAAATGCCAACTGAGTAATAGAAACAAGAAAATCTTTTGCCAAGACATAGAAAAGGTAACAATTCATACTTTTTACTCCTTACTCAACAGTCAAGGCTGACCTGGAGTGATAATTTGTCAAATTGCTCACTTATTTTGTGTACTATGGATTCAAGTGTTTGGTTTTTTTCCTAAAATCATGTACATGCTGGTTGCCAACACAACACAATTTACTTAGTAATTGCTGTTCAGTCACAAGCATCCCTTGTTGAAACAGCTCTAAATTTTAGATTTCTGCATATCTATTACCCTTGTTCATGAAACAATCTTCTGTCATCATCTTGTCAATCTTCTGTGTTTTTAAAAAAAATAGTCTTAAAAAAAACCACTCATTCCATTTCTGGCCCCCAAAAAACAACTGCATCCACCAAGCCATGGCCTACTAATTATCTCCTACAACTAAAAACCCATTTCTCTCAGACAACTCTCGCTCCAATCATCACTCTGATGACATGTACAGGTGGGTATATAGGCTCTGACTGCATCATTCCTACAGATAATCCTGATCCTCCGCCTCAAAGCCTGAAGGTGGATGCTGTGATGGTGGTGGGATTTTTAGCCATTGTGTTTTGATTGGCAAAGGAAATATGGGCACTATTTCCTTTCTGAATAGATGAATAAAGTAAGAGTGTCACTGGAATAGACCACGAAGGGATGTCCATGTGAATGTGAAACACTGCTGTCCCGTGCCTCCTAGAAACGGCTCCAGAGCCACTTCATTTCAGTGGAAATAACCTGGAAATAAAACCAAAATGCTCAGTAAGAAGTACAAGCAGATTTGCAAGACGGAAAACATACTGGGTCCAAGCCACACAGTCGTAAACTTTAGATTTTAAAATGACCACTGAAGCTTTTGTTCTTGTGGATGTCCACTGTTTAACATGACCATACATGGAAATTACAATAACATCACAAAGAACTGATGTTAGAAAAAAACTTTCACGAAAGAAGTATTCTCAGAACCCTGAGAACCAAATATTTCGTGGAAAAGAGTACTACAACATACATTTATCTATTTTCGTAAGTCTCCAGTTATGGCTATGATGAAAAATTAGTCATAACACTGTAGTAAAGTCAGAAAAGCATAATAAGGCCGCTGAAAACAAAAACAAGAGGAGAAAACTATGAACACAGCTCTCGTGTAAAGTTTTGAGCACCCAGATGAAAAATAAATCCCTTAACCAGTGGGTAATGGGAATAATGTCATCATCAGAATACCCACATATATTTTACAAAACTGTAGAAATACCTGAGAGTGCAGTAAAATACTACTGTTTTAAATCTCTAATTCATCTGAGAATGAACAGGCTGCACATATGCTCCAGAGAAGTAAAAGTCCACACTGCAGCCTTTCACATGGTGCTCTATTATTATTAATGGCCCTCTTACCTGGTCCAATATAAGCAAAAAGCCCAAAGACCATACTGAGTTATACCTCCAAACAGGCTGCTTTCTGATGCTAATTTAACACTGGAGACGGAGGAGCTGGACAAGAAACCACAAGTTGGATGGTTGGAGCGCAGAGCCGACGTGGTCTTGGAGTCACCCTCGCTTCACCACTGAGGCCAATTTGTAGACATTCATTTCCTCCAATCTGTCAGGGTGGATTGTGGAAGCAAGGCGGAGCAGTGAGGAGAAATAAGGCTAAATGAGACTCTGGGGGATTGAAGAGCTCAGAGCAGCAAGCTGCACGTGCCCCCCTCTCTTCAAACAAAAGGATAAATGAGGTTTTCCTCCTCTCCCTCCTTTTTCATGGCTCTGATTTCTAGAACAAAATAACTCCTCCATGCTTTCTCTGCCTCCACGTTTACCGGGGGGAGATAAGCACTGACACGCTGATGGCTGTGCCCTTAAGATTCATGGAGCTAAGCAACACTCCTATAGGCAAAGCCAAGCTTCTCCTCACCTACCTACTTGATTTGGAGGCCACAAAGTCACCCAGGAGACTTTATTAAGAGTACTGAGTGTTAGTGAACATGTCAGGGCTTTGTTTAAAAAAGAATCTGAGCATTGCAGGAGGGATAAGTGAGCTGTCACAATGTCTTTTGAGGTTCACAAACTGATGCAACAACACATGGAGAGATGCAACATTTCACCCCTGGTCCCAGCATCCCAACTTGCAGGTTCAAGCTAATGAGGAAAAAAATAAAAGTTGCAGTTCCTTGACTGACAACTAGGGGCTGGCTGAAAAAGTGAGTCAATCTGCATTAACCCCTAAGCCTGATAGACCAGAACCATGTCCAGAAAGATGTAGGGTCTTTAAAGCAACAGATAGAATCTTCCACACCAAGAGGGCAGCACTCATAGTTGCTTATCAAACTGCCTTTGCGTGCAGTTGCTTAGTGCTACGACCAATCAGAGCAACCAAAATGAGTTGACCTTAAATTAAACTTTTGCCATAGTAACAGCAAATACATCTACATTGCAGAAGAATAATTTTGTAGCAGTCTTCTGTTCAACTTTCTAGGTAAAAGTCCTGGTCTTTAACTGACAATGCTTAAGCAGATTCAAGTGACTTTAACTCCTCAGCTGCAGCCATCGACACTATTTACATCCATTATGTCACAGCTCTGTCATCATGTTAACTCCAGTCACAAACTTTTTTGGGGATGACTTAACTGTAAAGCCAATTTAAATTTGATAGTGGTACATCTAGATTTCTAGGCTATAAACCCCCATGTTGAAACGTCTAAATTTGCAGCAGAATTGACATATTTGCAGACTTGTTCCTTTTTTTTGTACAGTTTTAGGTGTATGTATATAAAGCAATAAATGAATGTGTAATTAGTGGGCAGGGATCTTTTGATTGGCAACTAGCACATCTAATGGCTAGTCATCACTCTTCCTACTTACTGCTTAGTTATGTCTTGACTTCATAGCTTTTGCAGAGCTTTTGAACTGTGAATAAAGACCTAAAAGAGTGTAGTCATTCATATTTTAAACAGAACTGTTTTGTTAACAGACCAGTATGACTGGCCTGAAGAGGAAGCTTAGCTAAGCAGCAGGCGACTTGTGTTAACCACCCGTTGACTGAAGGCAGTGGCTCACTTCTGATGTTGGCAACATCAGCAGTGACCTAGCCTGAAGAAGCTGAGAGCCATGGAGAATAATTTCAGTATCCTTCCAAGTAGATGTCTGCTGGGATCCGCAGTTAATCACAGGCTGACGTCGGTAAGCTTGCTTGATGCAACAGAGCTTATCCTGCAAGCAACATGCCAAGCGACAGGAGAGTCCCAGCAGAGGTCCACTAGTCCTCATTTCAGGTCCGGCTGAACTCATTTTGGGTGATATTTCAGTTGCAATACTTGAAATGAGAATTTTTGTACAGACTTAATCAGAGTGAATAAAAAGTGATATTAATTAGCATCATAGGTTAGCATAAGCTACACCAGCTAAGGTAAAATAGCTAAGTGATTAAGATAAGGTGGTCATGTTCTAGCAGGCATCTAAGGCCCGTTTGTTCTGCCCATTCAGAACATGGCATGAGACTTCAAAATCACCTATGGAGGATGTCACCTTGAACAGGTATTTTGGAAGTATTCCTTTACACAAAATACTTAGTTTTCAGCCTGTTCGGAATACTTTCTTCTGAAGAGTTTCTTCTATTGTGTCATTGAGGGTTGAATTTCTTTATATGCTTATATTTTCCAGACAGGGCGTGTCCACGCACACAAGAGCTTCAGCAATCAATTTAAAAGACAAAGTTTGTGACCAGACAGCAAAGACTGAGTGTGTTTCCCATCTTGGAGGACTTGCAAGTACGTCTTACTGTGCAGATCGCTGTTGTTTCCACGATTTATCCAAAGAAATTTATTTTTGGTTAGAAGAAAAGATGGCTAATCTTGGCCAGCAGTGAGACTAATGTATTTGTTTTTCACATTACTCAAGGAGGACTTTTCTTATGAGCACCACAGGATTTGCTGAACCTAAAAATTAAACCTGAAAGTTTGTGTTGTTCCAGAATCTTGAGAGTCTGTTTTATTATTGTGTCTGCAACTGGTGCATGTAGGAACATGAGTATAGTGAACTTGTATGCTGAATTTCATGCTTTTTTCTCACAATACAAAGTAAAAAAATGAAATAAATTCAACTACATGTTTCTAGGACACAAAAAAGCAAACAATTTCGCTGATCATCAAAACCAAGACAGCCTCAATTATTCTCAATTATAGTCAAATGCAGTTTGGTGACATTAGCTTTTCTACTTCTTGACACTTTCAGACTGGGTCTGTATTTTTCACACTTCCTACTTCTTTACTTAGTAATGACTTATGCAAGAAAAAAATATGGCTATGAGTGACTGAAACATGACATAATCATGTTACACAGCAGTATTTACCAAAGACTCTTGTGAGGAATTCAACTGAATCTATTGTTTGAGTCTATTGAAGTCTATTTGGAAATATCATCCTCTTTCAAAAATTTCTCTGCTAATTTTCAGGTTTTTTTACAGGCTACTTACAGAATTTACAAGGACTTAATAAAAGCTTTCATCATGCTACTAGTAAGTGAAAACTCAAAGAAGGCTCGATCATTGGCAAATCTTTTTCACATTGCATATTCGTGAAACAAGGTGTGGGAAAAGTTATCAGAGAGTTTCTACAAGTGGTCAAACATTTGCATGATTTCAATTTTTTCCTCCCCTCTTTAATCCCATTTTTCCCCTTTCAGATTTTTTGAATTCTTGAATTACAGGCTTAAGCCCTTCTGTGTGAAGTTTGCATGTTTTCCTTGTGTCTGCATGGGTTTCTCCCAGTTTCTCTGGCTTTCTTTCACTCTCCAAAAGTAGGCAAGTTAAATTGAACTGTTATTCTAAATTGACCATAACAGTGAGTGTAAGCTTCCATGGTGGTTTGTCTTGTCTCCGTGTGGCCATGTGATCAGATTTTTGGCAACCTGTCCGATGATGACAGTTGGGATCAGCTCCAGCCCTTCAGTGACCCTGTACAAGGCAAAGCAGGTATAAAAAATGACTAGACAAGTTAATAAATTATTTAAAAAACAATAATACACCAACTGAGCTGTAAAAATATAACATTTCCAATGTAAAACTTTACACCAATTGAAGATTAGCTTTTACTCACTTATGAATTCCAAAGATTTTGACCGAGGATGTGTACTGCATGCATCCATTGTACATCAGTATAATTATGAGCCTCTATGTCAAACATATTAGATTTGAACAAAATAAACATAGGCAAAGAAAAGATTAACTACAACCATGTGTCCATGAAACATACAGAATCCTCAACGCTCCCTCACTGGTTTCCAAAGGTTGAGGAGTGTCAGTTTAATATAACACAAAGCTCTGGCAACTTCAGTATTGTTTCTGCTGCTTTGTGGAATCCCTCAGAGAAATATTTAAAGTAATTATGCACAGTCTGCATAGTCTTAAATTGCAAGCGGGGTGCTCTAAATTCCTGACAATTTCATCAACATGCTTTCTGGCTCACAGCATTTGTTTGGATTGCTCCATCTCATATGGTATTTTCATATAGTATTTTCATGCTGCTGTGTGGCCAACACTTCTGACCGAGAAAGTTCTGTTCTCAAATTTTAAATGTGGTAGGGGTCTACGGAGCTGTCTGGCGCCACCATCCCCCTAAACATGTCATTACTGTAACCACAAAGTCGGCAAAATACAACCTCACACACATATCCTCAGAACAAGCATTCAGTCCTGCCACTGTGTTAAAGTAGTAAAAAATATGTCAATAAAAGGTTTATGAAACATCCCAAAAGTAAACCACAACAATTATTATGTCTGTAAAATGTCTCTTAAGCTGTGAGATGTTAGGTTAATATTTTAGAATAATGGCTTGTTATTTCTTTAATGAATACTTCTCAGGAAACAGTTCCTTATTCTTGCAACAAAATGTAGAGTCATCACAACTAGAAATCTTTAAGACTGAATCAGTAATAAAATATATAGTTTAACTGAGTCCTTATGCCTCATGCTAAAACAAATTTAGGCACTAAAACAATTGCTGAATGAAAATTATTGGAGCCAACAAATCATGCCAACCTCTAAAGCTCCCGAAGGAGCAAATCATATCTTCTCTTTAGAAATATCTACAAAATGCAAAGTATTAAAAATGAATTGTATTTTTGAAAGGATTATAGTTAGAATTAATAAGATAATCTATTTCCCATTTGCAACCACTACGCCCTCCACTCTTAAAACAGCAAACTAATCGAAACCTGTGAGTACCCTTCAAATTAATTATGCATGCAACCAAAACAATCTGCTCAGCCTCCGAGTCTTTTGAGAATTTGTTTATTGGGTTGTTGAGATTCCAGTTGGCATGACACCGATGGTAATTGAAACTACGTGGCTTGTTATTGTGTGTTGAATTTAGATGTACTTACCATTGGTCTTAGATGGGGCTATAAGGATGCAGTGTGTTCCTAAAAAGTTAAAAGGTTGTTTTGACCTTTATTTGTTATTCTTTTTAATTTTTTAAGGGGGATTGTGTGAAGGACTTATGGGTAGATGCTGGCTGAAGCGTAGAAGACAGCAGATCCCAGTTTAGAGGATTGGTGGAGTAATTCTGATGTGAAATTAGCTAACAGCTACTCAGAATGAGAACCATAGGAGAGTGAGTTTTAACCATTTAAAGTAAATCAAACCTTATAGCCAACTCCGTATCAAAACATAGCTTCAGTTTATTACCAGAAAGTGATTTAGTTTGTCACTACACTTTGCTTACTACAGATGATCCATGTCAAATCACAGGTCTGCATGTGAACCCAGTCAGTTGCTGGGGTATAAAATCCACAATATAACGCAATTTCCACTACAGGACAAATAAAGGTTTTCTTCTTCTTTTTCTTGCTTGAACCATTGTAAAACTTTTGAGATGTTTAGACCATAATAATTTGCTCCTCTGATGGTGGCACTAGGCTAACAGCTACTCTGAGTCTCGCTACAGAGGATGAAAATTTGTTCAAAACAAAATTTTTAAAAAAGTGCAAAAGTGTGGCAGCAGATTTAACAAAGAGTTCATTTGAACTTCTCTGAAGTCTTTGAGGTCCGAGCTGTTTAAGTTAGTAAAGTCTTGCTCCTCTGATAAGCTGTTAGCATAGCAACTCATCAGTGCTACTTCTTTACTCTTCTTTACTCTTCCTTACTCTTCAGGCTGAATTTCTGTGATTAGTAATGCCAAATCTGTCTCATTTAAGTCCATTTGTGTCCTTGTGGTTTTGCCATTACAGACTCGGATCCCACAAGTCGTCTGGATTCCTCTACTTTGTACAAATAAATGTCGATATCCAGCCAGTGTAGCGGGAGTCCATTTTCACAAACTATAAATAAACTGCTAGCTAGTTTTTTTCCGCAACATGTATTACAGTTCTGCCTATGCACTTTTTGATCTAGTGTATCATTGACTTTTGTCTATGGACCCAGGTGAGTTCATGTGGATCTTTTGACATGAGTCCTGCTTTGACGACCTGGTTCCGTTGTGTTTTCAGGACTTAAGGATTGGATTTACGCCTTGATTCTGACTGTTCAGCTAACATGCTTGAGCAGATGCTGACAGCTGGCAGTTGGGTTTCTGTAGCTTGGAATGTGTAGGATGTATGGAAAGTAGTGAATAAAACCAAAGGGATTTCCTACAAGCTCCTGATGCGAGTTGCAGCTCTGGTTCTAGGATCCGACTCCTTCAGACTCCCCAGTACACACACAGATTTGGATGATTAACACAGATCTGCAGTTATTTGCAAAAATCAAAGTATACTTTTACCATTTACTGCAGGTAAGACACTAGCTACTAAGGACCTCATACAACAGCACCTCTTCCAAAAGACAAATCCCTTTAAATGTGTCTCTAATATCGTATGTTCAGTAAAACCTATTTAAAAAACACAGACACACACAGCTAAATGACAATAGGTCACCACTGATTAAAGGTCTTGTGTCCATATGTATGCAAGTGGGTGTGTTACTTAATGGACATGTCAGCGTGTTTGCCCATATTTCTGTCTGGTCCCCTCCCTTTAAAAAATATGTTTTCTTCACGCTGGATTCAGCAGAACAATTACCACTGTGGCCTCTTCTGTCTCCGCTCTTTAGGCCAAGAGATGGAGCATGAAATGAATTCTGTGGCAAGTGGCCGCGCCAGCTGGATGATGACAGTGCCAACACAATGGCTGGAACTGGTGCCAGGACACTTATTTGCTTTTGATATTAAGTTGTTTCCCTTGTTGATTTATGAAGGCTGTTAGCTCAAACTTTAGACAGTTATGTCTTGAGGCTTCCACCCTCCACATGTCTACATTTCAACTCTCAGATATTACTGTCATTGAAATAAGTAACCAGATCATATTTGTAGCAAGAATGTGGGTTGTCCTCCAGCAATTACTACCAGTTTCAAATTAGAGGGTTGTTCTTACATCTTTAAACACTGTAACACTGATCAATAAAGTCTGTATTAAGGTCACATGGTTTATATGTGAGTCTGCAGTGGACCAGAAATCTGTGCAGGATGTACCAGCAGCCTTCACCCAAAGAGAGCTAAGATAGGCTCTACCAGATCACCGTGGCCCTGAATAAAAGAAATGGGCATGGATGGATGGATGGATGGATGGATGGCCAGACTCTACAATATGAAAGTCTTTTACAAAAATGTTATCACTAAATCCAATATAGAATAAAAGATAAATTACTAAATACAAATTTAAAAAGTGTAGGGAAAACATATCAATTAAAAACATATTCGACTGACATGATAACTTTTGCTTCCTTCACTGATCCTAACTGTGGTCTGGAGGATCAGAATCTGTAATTCACTTTAGAGCCAAGGATATTTGATTGTCCTCCTGAGGAAATACATAAGGGTGCCAGCAAACACACTGCTGACTTCAGGAAGAACCAGCGCTGTCACACACCACTGCTCATGAACAACGCTGAGGTGGAGGTGGTGGGCAGCACAGAGTTCCTTGGGGTGCTCGTTACAGACAGACTCACATGGACCTGAAACACAGCATCAGTGGTAAAAGCGAGCATAGCCACGTCTGTTATTCCTGCACAGGGTGAGAAGAAATCACCTTCCTCCTCACATCTATAGAAGCACCACAGAGATCATCCCTGTCTGGTGTGGCAGCTGCAACTGCATTGCTGCAAACTGGAAGACCCTCCAAAGAGTAGTGAGGATGGAAGAGAAGATCATTGGGACTTATCTTCCCTCCTTACTAGTTCTATGACAAAAGCCCTGCTTGATCAAGCCATTAACATCATTAAAGGTTGTCCTCACCCTTCCCATGGACTGTCCTCCTGACTGGCCACTGGCAGAAGGTTCTGCAGCCTAAGATGCAGAACAGTCAGGTTCTGTAACAAACTCTTCCCTCAGGCCTTAACAGTCACACACAATGTTAAAACATCTTCACATGCACGATGGCTGTGAATTACACTTCTGGTAAAGACCTGTGTTATGTTGTATGGCTTTGAGGATAAGGATAATCCATATTATTGTCAGTACATATCTTACGAAACGCACTGAAACTTGTCCTCTGCTTTTAACCCATCACTAGTTAGACTAGGAGCAGTGGGCTGCTGAAGCGCCCGGGGAGCAGTTCAGGGATTAAGGGCCTTAAGGGCTCAGGGGCCCACAGTGGCCCTCTGTTAACCTGGAGGATTGAACCTGGGTTCTCTGCCCCCACCTCTGTAACCACTAGGCTACCACTTCCCTTACCACAGATGGCGAAATACAGTGTTTCTCAATTCCGGTCCTCGTGTTGCCCTGCTTCAGCACACCTGATTCTCATTAATGGTCATTAATGCTCCATTAATGCTTTAGAGGCCATGGTGCTGAGGAAAAGAGAGTTAGAAGTAGCAGGGGTTAAAATGTTGAGGTTTTCTTTGGGAGTGACAAGGATGGATAGGATCAGGAATGAGTAGAGGGACGGCACATGATCAAATATGATCCAAAATGATCTGATAATGATCATACACCTGTTAAATTGTTATTGTTGTAGAGGGAAAGTGAGACAGGTCAGACTGAGGTGGTTTGGACATGTACACAAGAGGGATGGTGAATCTATCTGAAGAAGGATGATGAGATTAGAACTGCCAGGAAGAAAACTTAGAAGAAGACCAAAGAGACGATTTATGGATCTAGTGAAAGAAGACATGAAGTTAGTTGGCGTGAGAAAAGATGCATATGTACAGTTAGATGGAAGCAGATGACTCAATGTGGCGATCCTTGAATGGAACAGCCAAAAAGGAAAAAAGAAGACCAAGAAGAAGGTGCCCTCAGAAACTGACATCTGGCCTAACATCTGGAAGCTCTTGGACAACCTTGGGTGAAATGGGTGGAAAACAAGTCAATGATGTGACAAACATTTACATCAGGGCATTTCAGCTCTGTTTTGCTCATACAGTCCAGAATAAACATGAGGGATTATTTATGTCTGCAAGTTAACGCTTTCATGTTGGTTATTTACTGCAACAAGCCCCTCTTATATGTACTGTTTGAACCTCTTAAGACCAGGTGCAATTTTTTTTTTTATGTGTATGTCAGATCTTAGGAGGATAAGGGCAAAATCACAATTGCCTCAAAATCTGGAAATAAAGACATGATCAATTGTGATCCAAGAAGATCTGATAATGATCATACAGCTGTTAAATTGTTATTGTTGTACACAATCCTTACGGTGGGGTCTGCTCGAGTTCACAGTTCTTCTGTTCTTCCAGGTTGAACTAGTTTAATGGTCGTGCCAGAGATAAGACTTGCCAAAGTTCATCAAGTCCATTTACACAACAGGTGCTGTTCATCACTCAACAAGTACGCTTACACACCTTCATACTAAGCTCTGCACACCCCTCCCTATCCACGCACAGGTGTCGAACATTATAGAAAGAGCAAAGTGTAAACATGCCCGTCTTTTACCCAGAAGAGCAACATAAAAGGGAGTTTGTAGGGTTTTCAGGCTTCTATAGTATTGCTGGGTAGCCTATTGACACAGCTGCAGGCCCCACCTTCTTCCCATATTGCCTAAAGAAAAGAAGCTTGCATGGCAGCCTGCATGCACCGCAATCTGTTATTTTGAAAGTTAAAAGAAAATCGTAATGGGTAGAAGATTTTGTGAAGAAGCCAGGCAAAAACCCAACAAGCCTTTCTAAGCCCCAGAGGATTCAGAGCTTTTGTAAGCAGCAAATTAGGATTCTCTGTGTACACACGCATGCCGGCACACATACATGCATGCATGGCGGTGTGTACTGTATCTGTGTGGTTTTGATTATGTGCATGTGATCTTTGTATGTCATCGTTCCCCTGGAAAAAAAAACACTGTTGGCTCAAAAAGAAGAGGCACACAATTATAAGTTCCAGCCTGAGGAGCGCAAAGAGGCCGACCGATAGAAAAGACCTTATTTAAAGAAAACTACCGCGCATTTCAGAGATGGCCAGCTTTGTGTTTGTGATGGAACATGTGTGTGAAGGAAATTGTCATGTAATTACACCCTGTTGAGCATGTGACCTATCATTTTGTTGAAAAGTGAAAAGGGTGATTCTGTGAGAGCTTCGCCATAAAGATTGCAGAGAAATTGGTTGAATCGAGTACACATCTGAGTGTTTTGAACATACAGTGGAGTGCATCTCTGCACGTAAAAGATTGAGTTTTAAATGGACAGAAAATCTAGGAGGGTGTGGTGACCTCGACTTTCCTTTTTCTCAGAAAAAAATCTACCATCACCACTCAAGTGTGGAAACTTACTTTGTTTTTTATTTAATTCTGTGCTGAATGCTTCTCAACAAAGAATATATAAAGGATTAGATTTTCTTAAAAGAAACACAGTAAGCTTGGCAGCTTGTAGGTACACATTTAAAGGCCCACTGAGTGGATTTTTCTTCTAAACAAACAATGTTTTCATTTAAATGAAGCAGTGATCATCAAAGGGATTTTCAGAGTTCATTACAGTAAGGCTTTCTTTGTGTTTAGTTAGCATTAAAAAAACACTTACATCAATATATAATCAATGTTCAACTTTCTTTGTCAAACCAGGCTTTCTTCCTCAGGATCTGTGAACATCTGCTCAAGTAGTTACGTCAGCAAAGTTTGAAATTGAAACATTTAAAGCACCACAAATACCATTTAGAATATAAGTTTTACTTTAATTTGAAAGAATATTTTCTTACTTTTAGGAAGCATTATCTTCCTGTCACAGTGCTTTGTCGTTGCTTTCTCCAAATACGAGCCAAAGTAACTTTGGGCTCTCGTCCCGGTCACGTCTTGTAACAAGTGCACATCACTTCCATCACTGTGTCACACATCAGCAACAGTGAAATACTCTCACAGAGCTACATCGGACATCATGATGGAGGCAATTAAGAGACTCAGGAAAGTAATGATAGAAGAAGAAATGAAAGAGTAAGAGATCAAATAAAAAAATGCTAAACAGCATTGTAAATACAAACCTCTCTGTACCCACTTGGGGACCTAAAAACATGGGGACCACATGGGGAACTAAAAATGACAAAACTTCCTTCAGCTACTTTTGAATGAAAAGGGGCATAATAAATAAATAAATAATAAAGAAATTATTTCATCATCCCAAAGGAAATTGAGTAGTTGTCTGCATTTGACCCATCTCTAGTCAGATTAAGAGCAGTGGGCTGCAGCAGACCCAGTCAGGGTGGTGCTGCGCCTGGGGATTAAGGGCCTTGCTCAGGGACCCACAGTGGCTCATCTCTGTTAACCTGGGGGATCAAACCTGGGTCCTCCACATTCAAACCCACCTCTTTAACCACTAGGCTACCACCACCCTTATATACTTATATATTTATTAAACAATTTGGTGAGCCTTTCAGACCTTGCATTAAAATGAATCTTAGGAAAACTCAATCACAAGTGACCAGCGCTCATGCAACATCTAAGCACATTCCAGGACGGTTTCAGATCTGATCACTGAGGACTCAATTGAAGGTAGGCTGGGACACTTGTTTCCACTTTTTCTTGTACCTTGGACACTAAAGTATCCTGGGCAGGTTTAGGTACCACTTAATAAACTAACATCATAGGCTTAGGCAACACACAGAAAATCTCTGTGTGAATATTGACAATAAAGCTCTAGTCTTCATACTCATGATGTTTTTCTTTATCCTTAAATTTTATACCTCCTGATTCCACTGAACAGGGCCAAAGTGAATTTAATTCTGCTGTTGTAATATTGTCTATGATAAATACCGACAGACTGAGCAGTGCTCTAATCTGTGTTTTATTAGTTCTGGTTTCACCAGTGTGTCTTAGCAGCAGATCAGGATCCAGTGCAAACAAGAAAAAAATAATAATAATGATAAAAATTCTGTTTGCTGAGCCACAAACTCGAATGCACCCAGGTTCCCATGGCGACATGCCATGTAGCTCCACATAATGCTGCTTTACAGAATCACATATATAACATGAGAAGAGTCTTCGCTCTTAGACTTTAAGAATGGCGTGTGGTGAAAAATAATTGATTTTTGGTTAAAGTTTCAAATCAGCAGTGGACCAACCTTTTAATAGATTAAATGTCACTGAATCAACATTATGTTATGGTTAAATTTGACAGCTTAAATGCCAACATCTCATGAAAATGTTGAACATTGACTGACATTTTAGAAGACGGCTGAATCAGTATTGATTAAATGTCAGTGTTTAAAAACCCAACGCTTATTCAACATCAGTCTTAACCTTTTTCAAGTTAGTTCTAATGTCAGACATGAGACTGATTCAATACTGACAAGTTGTTTTAGTCGGATTTTGTGATCCATCAGTAGGCGAGACAGTGAAAGTCAGTTAAACTGAAAGTCAGTTAAAAAGAAATCTGAGAATATAGCCGATTGTTAAACAAAAGAAAGCAACTCGTTGAATGAATAAAAACTGGCTATATTCAGCATTTGCTGTTTTCAGGTCAGACATGTTACCCAAACTTTCAAAGATAGGGGATTTTTCAATGAAGGTTTTTTTGTTTGTTTGTTTTGTTTTGTTTTGTTTTTTTGCCTATATGACCTGATATTCTCTTTACACACTGTTAGCAAACAATTAATAAACTGCTCTTATGTGTAAACAAAAACCATTAATCACCTATGGAAGCAACAATGAACCCTAACCCCCAAAACCACCATTCAGTTACTGTGAGTGACCCTAGCATATTCATTAGACTGTTGCCTCTCCAGTTAAATCCTTTTTTTCTTTATTGAACTGGCATTGGCTACTTGTGTTTATGAGGAGGTAGGTCTAAAGTAAGGGGGTTGCAGTTTTTAATTGTTTCTTTTCCAAATCTTGCTGGCCTTTCCAACATCTCTTACCAAACCTTTAAGATTTGCAATTTGAGCTCCATTGTTCTAACTGCCTCATAAACTGGTGTTCTTAGTGATATGTCATGCATTGCTCTGGCTTTTGCAAATAATTCAACACTCATGTATGCAAACTCAGCGAAATTAAGCATACCATATTTTAAGGACCCCTTTGAAAACCACAAAAGTCCACAGAGTCTCGAGTCCATAATATAACAATTAGCTGAATGACATCATAAAACTTTCTCAAGGTATTTCTGAAGGATGCTTCAAGGAATAACTAACTGAACTCTGGAGTCTTTGAATGTTTGGTCAACCTCCATCTTGTGAAATGGATCATTTGCAGGTTTGGTCAGTGTTGTGGTGCTCAAGGGGTGAACTGCAATCCACACTGAAATGCAGGCAGGATGAGTGGTTTCTATGGGTGGAGCCCAGTGGATGCAGGAACACTAAATCATCAGTAGCTCCATGGTAAACATGGGAGCTTTGCAGCATCTCTGGCTCCCAGAGCTGGACGTCAATATTTGGTTCCAGTTATTGTGGTCAGGACTGTGACGCATTCGTCCAAAGTTGTATTTGTGCTGCAGCCTCTCAGAGGCCTTCCATTAAGCAAACAAACAAACAGGCTGCTGCACATTGCCCTGGTACATAATCCAACAGCAAACATGGTTCCTTATTATCTTATTGCCCCACACCACAAGCCATTATGAGGAACACTGTTGTAACAGAGATGGCTCTTTGTGGTCTGTACTAAAGCTCAGAAACATGTGTCCAAAATGTATGGTACAAAATTTTTAAATCTAATCTCAACAAAACCTAGAAATTACAAAAGTAGCATCAGTAGTCAAAAAATGTGTTTCTGAATTATCCATCTATCCATTTTCTATACGCACTGACTGCTGTACAGGGTCATGAGGGTTTCTGAGTGACGATGTGGAGGGGAAAAAAACGCCTTAGAAAAGCATCAACATAAATAGCTGTTTTTCTGCCTAAAAAATGCACCAAATGAGTAGAAAAGGTTGATTATACCAAGAAAGAAACATGCTCAGAAAGTAAGATTAGCTGTTAGCTTTAGATTTTATCAATATGCAGGTAATTTTACTTGGAAACTGAAGAAATGAGCTCTAGTTTTAAGGTAATGAAGCTTGCACTATTACCGTGACATAATACGTCTTTTTATATGACAGTATATATTATCTGATCATGAAAATGCATCAGATTGCTCTGTTTAAATTAAATAAATATTTCCAGCAAATGAATGGAATACAATGTGTCTGCTAACATCTCTGCAGTCCAAAAGTATGTATAATGAATGATTTCTGACCTAATAAAGGCCAAGGCCATTT
>JAOWBL010018606.1:3663-20435 GCA_028564865.1 Zenarchopterus dispar
AAGCGAGTTAAAGGGAGGGTTAGTAAGTGAGTTTAAACAGGCTGAAGCGACCTAAACTGAGTTTAAAGAGGTAGAAGTCAGTAAAATGAGTTTGAAGAGTCTGAAGTGAGTTAAAACGGGTTTAATCAGGTGAAAGCAAGTTTAACTGAGTTTATAAAGGTGAATGCAACTGAAACTGAGTTTAAACTTCATAATGCCACTTAAAGCAAATTTAAACAGGTTAAAGTGACTTAAATGCAGTTAAACAGAGGGATGAAGCGAGTTAAAGGAAGTTTAGGTGGAAGTAAGGGAAATGAGTTTGAACAGGCTGAAGTAAGTTAAAGCACGTTTAAAAAAGCTGAAGCGAGTTAAAGGGAGTGAAAGCGAGTTTAAACATGTTAAAGTTTACTGGAATCTCTAAGTTGATTAACATTAATAGTTATTTGGAGTCAGCTAACTCCAATTTCATTAACAAGGTTACTGGACCCTCATAATGTTAAAGAACTTTAAATTCATTAATATTTAAAGTTTACTGGAGTCAATTTTAACTTACCATTACAAGCTTTCTAAAACCAGCGTTTTTTGTTTTTTTAAATCAATTCCGCTTTACTTGGGCCAGCTAACTTTAACTAGCATTCATTTGAGTAAGTTTACTGGATCCCAGCAGAGCTAACTAATTTTACATTATTAGTTTAGTAAAATCAGCCAACTTTAACTCGCCAAGCATTAAAAGGTTCAAGCGAGGTGAGACGCTTCAGTCAGGCAGGTTTCCCTTCACCTGAGCTGTTAGTGCTTCAGGAGAGGCTCAGGTGATTCTACGCTGAGGAACTGACCATCGTACTCTGGAGAACCAACATTTGTATCTGAAAAGCGGAACCGTTCACACCTGATGACTTGATCAGGTGTGAACGGTTCTCCTGCTTTTTAGGAGGACGATAATCATCTAGGTTAGCGTCGAGAATCCTTGAACATCTCAGTGGACTCGTGAATGTTTCATATCTATTGCTGATTGTTTTGGTAGAAGTATCTCTGCAGACCCATTTACCAAAAATCTGTTTGCAGGTGAGAAAATCTGAGGTCTGCAGCTGGCATGCCGCCAACAGTGAAATACCACAGAAGAGTGAAAATGACGACGATGACGATTAGAGGGCAGTTTGACAGTTTATTAACAGATTCAAAACAGGAAAAAACATTTACACTCGTTCAGAATCTCTGATCTGCAAACAGACGGTAAAGAGTCCGACAGGTCAAACTAGACACAGCAGAGGGGAAAATCCACCTTCATCATCATCCACGTCTTCATCAGAGAGCAGAGCAGCTGTCCTGTCTAACAGTCAGTGTGTCCTACCTGTCCGTCTGTCTCAGACTCGAGCCCGGGTTTCTCAAACACGGAAAGAGTGAGACGTCAGCCACAGCACCGCAGAAACAATCTCTGAGCTGCGAGTCTGGTCAGTTCTTATCAATAACATGATCACCAAGTCGAAGCTGATCAGAGGGGACTGAGGAGACAAATCAGCTGACTCTGGACCATGTTTGGGACCTCCGGCCTGAGTTTGGACAACACCTTATTTCACAGTTTCAGGACTTTTTTGTGAACAGTTTTGAAAACAGTAGAGAACCCAGCAGAACCAGAACAGGAAGTGATGTCAGTGAGTCTCAGCATTTCAGGTTGCGGCTGGTGGATCAAACTGAACTGAACCAGACCAATGAACTTACAGAACCAGACTGTGCTGCACAAAACTGGACTGAGCCAGCACCAACCCAGCTAGACCAATGAAACTGACTGAGTCAGACAGAAGAACTGGACTGAATTGGACCAATGAAGCAGAAGGAGCAGGACTGATGAATCAAACCAAACTGGACCGATATGGACTGAACTGGACCAACGAGCCGGGCCGCAGCAGGTGATGCAATTTCTCAAACAGGAAACACAGATATGGGCTACATGACACATGATCAATGTTTCAATGGATCAATCTGCACGGAAGTGTTATCAGTAGTGTTGATCGTATCAGGCTTCGTGTTGATGTAATACGTGACATCAGCAGCAGCATCATCCTCATTTGTCAAGAACTAAAAGGTAAAAACAATGCTGCGCTGAACATATCCTACATTTCCCACAATGCACCTGTGCAGCCACTCCTCTGCAGAACCTGACTGATGACATCACTGACACACTCAAAGAATGCTGATGACATCATTCCTGATGAGGCGAGCTGAAATGCTGTAACTGACACCTGGTAGGTGGGAAAAATAAGCCCCGCCTCCTGAACGCGACAGGTACTTATCAATCTGAGGTTCAGCTCCTCCCACCAATTGAAAGGCAGGTCATGTGCAGAGAGGGGTGGGGCGCAGCAAGCGTGGCGCTACGTTTCAAACTGCGTGAGGAGCGCACGGACTTCAGGTGTGAGCTGCTTGGCGGCGCTGGCGGCTTCCGCGATGGCGCGGCGGTACGGCCCCTTCCTTTTCTTGTCAAAGCGCAACTGAAAGGTCTCGAGGAAGGGTGAGAGCTGGCTGAGCGGCAGGAAGGAGGTGGTGGGAGAGCCGAACCAGGACACGCGCGCCTCCTGCCGCACCGCCAGCCCTGTGTCACCTCGCCGCGACACTGTGATGCCAAGCACACGAGCAGGCCACCACGGGAAGCCGTAGATCTTGGCCCAAACAATGTCGCCGACACACACAGTCCGTCCGTCTGGTAGCAGACACTTAGACACTGTTTTGGAAAAGACAGACGAGGACGAGGATGACTTCGAACGCCTCTTCAGATCACCTCCTTCCTCGTCCTCGCCATCGGCTCTGGGAGGAGCTGGAGACATGGTGGTAGGGCAGCGAGGCACTAACGAGGTGGGAGGGAGGAGTGGATCTGAAGTGGGGGGGGACGAGGAAGAAGGAGCATCTCCGGGAGGAGGGAGGTCAAACGTCTCTGTGGAGCTGGACTCTGAGGGAGAGGAGTCAATAGAGGAAAAGGAGGGGAGAGGAGGGTCAACCTCCTGCCTGTGACCCACCCCCTCGTCTGCTGGTGCAGGAGCCTCTTGTGCCTCTGTGCCAATGCTGAATGGTGAGGGGGAAGGAGGTGTTGAGGGAGGAGCTGTAACTGAGTGGGGGGGTGTGGTTGTTTGTTCAGAGGCAGGGCTTATCGTGGTTTTGGGCGGTGATAAGCAAGCAATTTGTTTGGGTGGCGTCGCTGAGGGAGGTGGAGCCTGGGTGTCGTCAGTGCGGTACCTTTGTGGTTTGAGGCGGATTCTGGGTGGCAGTGTTGCGTGCGCACCGGCCCCAAAGGTGGCTCCACTCAGGCGCTGCAGGCGGCGGGTAAAGTGGACCTTCTGGTTGTGATTCTGCAAGGCAGCGGCCCGGGTCACGGCCTTTGTGCGGTCTTGCTCCTGGTCTCTGGGCTTATTCTGGTCATGGTCTTTGGGCTGCACCACTGTCTGCGAGCTTCTCGCCAGCTTCTTCAGAACCTGGCGAGCTTTGGAGCGCTCAATAACAGAGCCTTTGGCCAGGACCTTCTTAGAGTTCAGCTTCAGATGCATGCGGCTGGACGAGGATGAAGACGCAGATGAGGAAGAGGCTACGCCCCTCAGGACGCGACGAGAGGATGATGACGACGACGACACATGGATTCCTGAAGATGCGCGTCTTTCAGCACGTCCTCCCTTGTCATCACTCCTCAGACGTTTCACCTCGGAAGAGATGGGGCCCTCTGCTGGCCTCCGCCGCCGCGATGCCTCCTCGCTCCTCAGTTCCACTCGTCGAGTGTCTCTGTGCCCACCCGATGTCACCACACCTTTGCACTTGTCACAGAGAACCTGGCGAGGGCGGAGCTTGATGGCGTTCATGATGGAGGTGGGTTCCTCACAGCGGTAGCGCCGCTTGGGCCGCTTGATTTTGCGCGGCGGCGGCTGAGGTAAGGCCTGGTTGTAGGTGTCCCTGATGAACAGTGGAGGGGGGTATGGCGCCCCCTCCTGGAACAACGGTGGTGGTTTCAAGGTCCAGGGATGAGGGGGTGGGGGAGATGGAGGCGTGACACTGTTCTCTTCCTGTTTGATGGACGGGCCATTGTCGTTGGTAACCGGCTGCAAAGGAACTGGAGGCTGACTGCGGTCATCACGTCTGGGAAACACTGTGATGGGAATGCCATAGGGTCCGAACCTGCAGACGACACGCACACGCACAGGCAGAAGACACATCATTATTACCAGGTAGATCTTTATTCTAAGAAGACTCCAATGTCTTCACTTCCAACAGATAACAGCTACACTGAGACAGGAACTGATGAAGAACCTCAACCACAAGTGATGAAGCAGAACCAGAGGATTAAGATTGGAAGAAGGTGGAGTCTCCACCCCAAGGGTCATCTTCAGTGGGACTGAGGGCAAAGTGTTTGACCAACATCAGGCCACCTTCTGGAGCCATAGCCACCATGATGGTCTTCATCATCAACCCGTCAAAGCCAGAACGTGTAACTGATTTAAGCACATAAAAAGGTGTTCATAAACTCCTGACCTACTTAACATACAACTTTAGGTCAGGAAATAAAAATGATATTAAACCATTAATTTATGCATAATTAGGACTGTTGTCAGTTTGATTGACAGGTGGTTCAAACTAATGGCTGTCATCACTGTAGCTACTTAGAGCTGTCTTGACTTCTGAGATGTGAATAAAGACTTAACAGAACATGACTATTTATACTTCGCCTAGGATCTTCTCAGGATTCCTCAAGGTTGAGAAAATAAACCACTAACCGACAATACCTAAAACATCCCCTGCCAGACCTGGAACAACCCACAGGTGAGTGCAACCAGCTTAGACCTGATAGGAGATTAGCTTCAGACCAAGTAGAAGTCTACTTCTAGAACTGGTAACATGTTATATCAGTAGTGACGTATGAAAAAGATGGTATAAGCATTAATGAGTTAGCATCACAGATTAATAAGTCAATAGGAGCTTGTGGGCATGTTTCAGACCTGCTCGTTCTGTGCATTTTTTGGATTAACCAGTGTTGGGCAGAGTGGGTACCTACATACATGCTGCCACAGAGAGTCAAATAATAAGCTTCAAAAGTTGTCTTCAGAAAGCAGCGGGTGACATCACAGGGGGTACGTCCAGTTGTTCTAACAGTCTTTCCTTGTTCCTCATCGTTTCTACAGGTCAGCTACATGTTTTTCTGCTGCTGAATTTAGGAACCACAACAGCTTAGTGCCAATTCAGGATATTTTTGGAGGTGATATGGCCGACTTGGTGGTCTGCTTTTTCTTCTCCATACAGTGAGATAAAACACCTTTATAAATAACAAATGATGCTCAAGTTTACATAACTTTATTACATTAAAAAATAAAAAGTATTTAAAAAGGTCCCATACTCTGTGTTGTATTTCTTTTGATGACACGGCAATGAGGTTTTGAATAGAATGGCATAAAACCTCATCTATGAGACGTCTACTTCTTATTCTTATTTGGCACTCCCATATTGATTATTTAAAGTGCTGAAACATTTTTCTGGAACAAGTCTGGAGAAGGTATGGAGGGGTCTGGAACAATTTTGGAATAGGTCTGGAATGATTCTGGATATGGTCTAGAGCAGTTCTGGAACAGATATGGAGCTGGTCTGGAAGAGTTATGGTGTGGGTTTAGAGCTGGTCTGGAACAAGTCTGAAACTGGTCTGGAGCGCATTCTTCTTCATGTCATCATCAAACATCCAAATTTACTAAGTAAATACTAAAAAAAGGGATCCCCAGACAGACAGACAAATCAATCAGCTTATCAGTGATGGTCTTCAGATGATCAGTTACTGCTGAGTTTCTTTGTAACATTTTCATTTGAATATAAACAGAGCCTTATTTTCATTGTACTGTGTACAATTACATTTTTTGGTGCAAACATTGCAACGACAATAAAAGGCATAAACAATAAAAAAAAAGAAAACGCAAACATTAAAAAAAACGAATAGGCAAAAAATAAACACAGAATCACCATACCCTATCTACAGGCAAATGTGAATAAAGCTTTACCTTTTTGAAACGTCCATCAAAACACCTGAGAACACCTTCTCGCCCCGCCGGAAGGACACCACCAGCGCATCATCGATGACGTGGTCCAGGCAGACCCGGACCTCTGATCCAGGACTCAGGTCCAGCAGGACGGGCTCTGGTCGGCAGGAAGGGGAGCAGTCTTGTAGGCTTCCCTCAGGCTCGTCGGTTCCCGTTGAGTGAGAGCAGAACCGCCCGGCTCCGGGCTCCGGGCGTTCGGCAGCTCCGTCCTGGGGAGGCACAGGCCTCATCAGAGCCGTATAGCCCCGGTCCCGGTCCCCTGGCTCGGCCCTGGTCGGTTCCGCCGGTTCGGCCAGGGACAGGCCGGCCTCAGACACTGGCGGGGGAGCTGGGAAAGAGTGCAGGAAGACGGCGTGGGGCTGCGGATCCGGTGGGATGCTCCGGTATGGGTCCGCCGGTAGTCCCGGAGAGAAGCGCTCCGGTGGGGGTTCGCTGCCGCCGACTCCCGGGGACGCCGTTCCTGCCGCGGGCTCCAGCTCTGGCCTGACATGGCGGGCCTCTGCGTCTCCTCCATCCTCCGTCCGCTCCGGAGCCGCGACGCTTTCCTGCGGACCGCCGGAGCCCCTGGCGGGCTCTGCGTGTGGCCTGCCTGTCGAGCCCGGTTCGAGCGCGGCGTCGAGGTCCGTCGCCGGGGTCGTCGTTGTTGTCGGAACCGCAGCTGCTCCTGGATCTGCAGCCACGGCCGCCATTTTCTGCCGCTGTGCTGCTGAGCGGCACTCTGTCCCGCCCTCCAGCTCCGCGCGGCCGCAGAACAGGACCACAGTTGGCCGGAGGGGCTGTCACTCTAGCGAGAGGAGGTGGAGCGGCGTCTCTGATTGGCTCATTCAGTCAGATTCAGCGTAGCGTCACACGTCGATCAGGAGGCGTTTATCTTTACAACAAACAAAAACAAGGGAACGAAGATCAATACACAGCTGATGATCGATCGGACATTGATGACGCGATCTGATCTGTGGTCTGACTTTAAAATAATTAACGTATAAAAGATTCAGGGTTAGACAAAATAAACTTCAGATGTTTAAAGTGACCCTAATTCTGTCACACCAACAGATATCTGATCAGTCTGAGAACCATTTCTGATGATTAACCTGATAGTGAGGAGTATTTTGATTATCTTTACATACTGGGCACCCAGACAAAAACCTGAAGTTTTTGTTTTGTTTTGTTTGTTTGACTCATTTTTTATTATTGTAATGGCTGTTCATGCAATTTAAGCATATGTAACCCTTACCCTACTGTGTGTTTTCTAGTACTTCAGGACGTTAGGGTCATGCGTTTTGGTCCCAGCTCTTGTCAAAATCATCTTTGCTGCATTCTGGTTCCACCTCCCTGGAAGTTCCACCAGGTTTATTGAGTTTGTTTTTAGTTTGATGAACTTGGTGTTTTGCTGTGTTTTGATTTTTTTTTTTTTTTAATGAACAACAACAATGTGTTATTCTGTTTTGCTTGGATTTGCCTTTTAGTGAGGGTATAGGGGCAAAGAAACCCTTCAGAGGTTATGTATTTTCCTCTGTATTGTGACTTGTCTTGCCCCCTGCCTTGAGCTGCTACCCTAGGAGATTCAGGATTCAAGTTATGCATTGTCAGTCTCTGCAGTATATGAGTACAGACACAGCAATCGAAAAGGACGTTTCTCTCCATCCCACTGTGCAAAAATACAGAGAACAATTTAAAAAAAAAAACTATACAAAAAATACAATAAAGAAGGATAAAATGTACACTAGGAGAGGGCTCTAAAGTATTGTAACAATAATAACAAATGAGACAAATGCAACTTCTTGGGAGATACACAGAACTCCAATCTCATTTGGAGGTGGACAACACACCACATGTACCCCAGAGAGGTCATCACCCACCACTATCACTTCACTCATGGTGGTGAAACAAATAAAACACGACCTCATAAATGAATCAATACTACACAGAAAATGAACTATTTAACAACAGTACACAAGAGGAACAGCTACTATTAACTACTGTCAGATCAGGAAAGGCCTCGGAAAATAGCATCCCACAAGTCCTTGCGCTGGCACACCTGACAGCACCTACAGCATTAACAGAGCCTTCACTACAGTATAGAGGTGAGCATTTATGTAAACAATGGCATTGCAGTGCCAGAAAAAAGTATAGTACAAAATACAGACCCAGGTGATTCTGTAGCAACAGCAACATCAGAGTTTCTTATAGTCTAGGATTGGGGGTGGAGGTGGTGGTGGTGATGGGGTTCAGAGTTCTGCTTTTTCTGTGGACAGAGGAGGTGGGAAGGGGTGGAAGGGAGATGAAAGAGTTGAGCTTTCTGACAGCCTGGTGGGGGAAGCAGTTCATAAGTCTAGGAGAGTGGGCCCGGGGGCTCCGGTACCTCCTCCCAGACGGCAGGAGGCTGAACAGACTGCATGAAGGATGTCTGGATGTCCCTCACAAAGCTGACTGCTTTGCGGGTGTTATACGGCCAGTATGTGTACAGGGAGTGCAGCTTGATGTGTCTCATGGAGACTTGGCTAAATGGGAATGTACCGGACAGTGTTGTAGAGCTACCCGGCTTCGCGTTTCCATGGTGATAGAGGGTTTAAGCAGAGCGGCAAGAAGAGAGGCGGGGGGCTTGCCATCTTTGTTAACACTAAATGGTGCAACCCTGGACACGTGACTGTGCAGGACCATATCTGCGCTCGTGATGTGGAACTTCTGGCAGTTGGATTTCGGCCGTACTACCTGCTGCGGGAGTTTTCACACGCCATCATGGTGGCTGTTTAAGTCCCTCCATCAGTTACTGCAGCCAGCGCAAGTGACATCATCCACTCAGTGATGGCGAGACTCCAGTCGCAGCACCCCTGTGCTTTCATCCTGATCAGCAGGGATTTCAATCACGTCTCTCCTGTCCTGACCAACTTCACACAATATGTGAACTGTGCAACGAGAGGGAATAACATCCTGGACCTCCTGTATGCTAGTGTGCAGGAAGGATAGAACTCCTCATCTCTCGGACCAGAACTTGATACACCTGGTCACCACCTACAGGCCGAAGGTGGAACAGCAGGCAGCCATTATAAGGCCTGTAAAGGTTTGGTCCAAAAACACAGAGGAAGCATTGCAAGAGTGTTTCAATGTCACAGACTGGGATCTTTTTAAAGACTTTGGGGATGACATTGAGGCCCTCTCTCGTTGTATTACAGACTACATACAGTTTTGTGAGGACAGCACTGTCCCAACAAAAAAGGTTCACATTTTCTAACAATAAGCCACGGATAAATAAAGACATTAAAGGCCTCCTTAACAGGAAGAAGAAGGCTTTCATGGCCAAAAATCACCAGGAGCTCAGGCTGTTCAGAAGGAGCTGAAGAGGAAACTGTTAGAGGCCAAAAGCACCTATAAGGTGAAGATCGAAGCCAAGATGGGGCAGAATAACACAAAGGAGGCGTGGAAGGAGATGAAGAAGATAACAGGTTGTGGGAAAGTTACACTTGGAGTCAAAGGTGGCCCAGAATTTGCTACAGAGCTGAACCTATTCTTTAATAGGTTTGACACCACTGAGACCTCTGTCTGTGGATCTGGGCCCCCACCTCCCATCCCTGGACCCATTCACACCTCTGCTGCTGGCCAGAGCTTCCAGATCCAGAGTTTCATACTGACCTGCAACTCCACTCTCTGACCACCTCAGTGTCTGCTGTCTCCATCTGTCTCCACCTGTTTCTCTAATGGTCTCTGTAGGACACCAACTAACCATGAATCAGTCATCTGAACAGAAAACTCTGAGTTCTCCAGGTACCAGATCATTACTACTAACAGATCTGTTCTGTTGGACCACTGATCACAGATCTGTGTCTCTCTGATCTTCATCCTCTCTGTCCTATTTCTCTTTTCTACCCGACTGGTCTTCAGCAGGAGGTCCCCCTTTATGGTCCAGGCCCTGATCAAGGTTTCTCTCCTCTTAAAGGTGAAGTTTTTACCTGTGATTGTTTATATAGTATTGAGTGCCATGTTCTGGGTCTCTGGAAAGAGCCTAGAGACAACCTGTATTTTGATAGATGCAATCTAAAATAAAATTGAATTGAATTTTCTTTCAATCAGACAATCAAGAAAAAAAAGACAAGTTTTTAGAAGAGATCTTTCATACCTGAGACCATTTCGGCTGTGAACTCCAGCTTTCTTCAAAGCATCATGCAATGTGTCATTCGATGGACTCTAATCCGTCACTTGAATTTATTAGTCTCAGATGTGATGATCCTGCCTGCAGCCGGTCTCTGAGACTGCGTTAGAGAAGGCTCCCAGACTGGCCAGCTGATAAGCTGACTTGAGGTGCACATCAGTGGCACCTCAAGTCAGTAAAAGTCACCAGAGGAGTTGCAGACCTGCAAGTTACTGGTGATATTGGGATATTCTATTTCTGATGCAATTTCAGTGGGAAAATCAGAAATATTGACTGTGTTTCGCCAACAAACTGCCCATTGCTTTGCTGTTATGGAGTTGTTATGGAGACCAAAACAGTTTTTTATACCAGACTGTAAATGTGTTGATTTCTGCTCTACAATTACACACTTTAACATAAAAGTCAATGGAGATTGACAACGTTTACATGGACCACTATACTCTGATTATTATAAGAATAAACAATGTTGTGCATAATTGATTAAGAGATATATGATTAAGAAAGTGCCATGTAAACAGCAAACTTAAACTTATTAAGGTCATAATTGGAGTAATCAATAAGCACATTAAGGCAATGCTTTTTTCCTCGGTAAAATCCCTGTAGACAACACTTTCAGTCTTTACTATTCCTCCGCATTATCCTCCAAGATCTTTGCAGGGTAGAATAGTTTCAGAATGACAGGACATTGTCCTATTGGTGCAAAAAGTTTATCTGCTGACTTTTAGTAGCAAGTAGAACACTGAACATAAGAAGCTTAACTTGAAATTTTAACACAATCTGAAGTAAAACACTCAGAACACTTGAAGATATCGTTTGCTGATATTTGAACATGTTTTATTTTAGTTTTCATGAAGAGTCATGACAGAAGGTAGGTATGTTCCTGTCTGCTTCCCAGGAAGCATGGCTTCACTCAGCATCCAGAAAAAGAGGCTTCAAAATCTTCAGACACCTGTGATGATGTGACTGATGGTTCTCCATTGTTTTTACAGGCTACGGAGGAATTTAGACGAGAAATGAACTCTTTCAGGCAAAATTCAGGAGGAAAGAAAAAGAAGTCAATCATAATTCATCAATATTTTTATTGACAACTTCAGCTGATGTGCTCACTCTGTTTTAGACTATAGCACGTAATCAGTAACTTTAGTGTCTCACAATCACATTCATATCTGTTGTCATAACTGATTTCTCAAGTAAAGATAAAACTTGTTACAGATGTTCTTTTGTGTTTTCACTTCTTGTACTGCTTTGATTTTGTTCTGAGCAGTCCATCTGCAATCAATCACTTGTTTGATTTTGAATTTGAATATTATTTTGTTCACTTTTAAAATAACTGCCTCACAGTTTCATTTGTTGGGATTTGGATGTAGCGTCATGCATCTGGTCAGAGCGCGTTGAGACCACTCCCTTCTGTGTCGTTCAGATCTTTTAAAGCCACTCTTTCTTTAGGCACAATATCCCTGGGAAACTGTCCATCATCAGTTAGTGCCACGCCCTCTTTCAGCCTGCAGGTGGAGCTTCTTTGAGACCTTTACACAAAGAGACCTTAATCAGACATTGATGTGGTTTTTGATGATGCTGACTATGCTGATAAGTTGATGATCAGATTTTTGATCAACGCTATGTTACTCCATTATTGACGAATTTTCAAAAATCATCTGACTGTTAGTTATTTATCATTGTTTGATTATTGCTGTTAATCAGTTGTCAATTTTTTATGATCAATGATTTGTCAGGAACATTTACCATTTTTCCTCCACATCCTTGATGGTGTCGGGTAGTGGCTCATTGAGCGTCTCTGGTAGGAAGCAGGCGAAGCAGCTGGCGAGCACTGCAGCGCCCCCATAAACGATGCTGGGCAGAGCAGGAAGTACCTGGTAGGTCAGCAGAAGGTGCTTGATTGGTGGTGTGAAACAGTTAGTACACTTTTTTTCATCCTACAGACATCATATAAGTCAACTGACATCTCAGCATCAGAGTGATACAACCTCTACCTTGTAGACTGTGGAAATGCTTTGTGAAAACACACACTAGGGAGGGAACATTGCAGCTAACTGGGAACACTGTGGATGCACAGCTGGAGAGTGGAATGAAGAGGAGATCTCCAGGACATAATTTTATAGCATCATCTCATTGTGGAAGAGATTAATTTCTGCAAAGTCCAGACCATCATCCCTCCATCACCATACTTGACAGTGTTTATGAGGTGTTTCTGCTGAAAGGCTGTGCTTACTTCCCCCAAACGTGCTTCTGGACATGAAGACCAAAGATCTCCACTTTGGTCTCATCAGTCCATATGACATTGTTCCAGAAGTCTGCTGTGGTGTTCAGAAGCAGATCTGTGAACTGTAGCCATGCTTCTACAGTCATCTTAGACAAAAGAGGTTTTCTCCTGAAAACTCTTCCTTATTGGTTTACACTTCTTCTAATTGAGTTTCATGAACATCTAGCATGCTCAATGAGGCCTTTAGGCTTCAACACGGAGCTCTGTGCCTTTTTTTCTTCACAGTCTGATCTTGGGGGGAAGTAGCTGGGATGTCCACTCTTGGGAAGATTGACACCTGTGTTCAGTTGCTCCCACTTTTGAATAATCTTTCTAACTGTGATATTTGAGAAGTGGTTTCATAACCCTTTCTAGATTGATCTGCAGCAACAGTTACTTCTCTAAGACCATTGAGGATGACTTTCTGTCTTGCCATTGTGTCAACACACACCTGATCGATTTTCCACAGACCTGCACACCTGCTGATGATCAGTTCATCAATAAGGATGATTAACAGCACCTAGTTGTAACTCTTGAATCTTCTGGAAGCAGTAAGGGGCTACTTAGGATTGCCCAAATGATCATTTTCAGTTTTGCTAAAATAAGTAATGACATGTTTTTGTTTTTTGTTTTAAAGTTCAGTTTGGGTTGATTTTAGATTGCATTTGTCTAATACAAAAACCACTATGATCAAATATTTTGGATTTTTTTTCAGAAAAAAGGTTTAAAGATGAAGAACTAACTTACATGTGACTGTAACTGTTAAAACTGTATTCATGAACTATTTCCACCCTCTTTCAGTGTCTGATGACATCAGATGTTGTATGAACTAAAAGGACCAGCAAGAGTGCATGTTCTGGCTACTGATCAATGACATTACCTCATCCAGGATCAGGACTGCCGGTGCTGCCATGCTCCCGATCCTCGCCATCGTGGACACGAAGCCCATTCCAGTCTGCCTGAAATCACCATGTCATCATGTGATCATCAGGCCATGGAACTGAAAGTTCCTGTGTGTGTATGTGTGTGTATTCTGACATAATGTGAGTTCAATACAAAAGGTCCCACCTGATGACGGTAGGATAAAGCTCTCCGGTGTACAGGTACACTGTGGTGAAGGAGGCTGAGGTGAAGGCCTTACCCAGGCAAGCCAGTGTGGTCCTGATGGTCTGCATATCTTTTTTAAAAAAATTTGGAGGGGTTTGGGGGTAGGAGTGGGGGCAGAAACATGTTAAGATCAGGATCAGATTAGGACAAAAGTCAGGGCCTGGATCAGAATCAGTGCCAGGACTAAGAAGAGAATCAATATCGGGATCAGAGGGAGAAAAAAATAAGATCAGAGTTAGTACAGAATCAAAATAAAAATTAAGTTATATATATGAAAGAGGTTCAAAGAAGACCTGCAGGCAAAGAGCAGGAGACAATGACGAGCAATGAGAGCAGAAATTTTAAATATTGCTATGATGATAGGAAAGAACTCCCTGAAAATATGAAGCAGTGAAGGATGGTGGATTTACTGAGTGACCTGGAAAACCAGGTGGAAAACCAGTGAGGCTGGAAAGGGAGATAGACCAACCCTCACCCTGGAATAGATGGAGAATTAATGAACCCTAACAATATAACTCCTGGGATCATTCAGGCATCCAAACTCTTCTACCACAAAAATGTGGCGATTCAAGAAGGAGTAGTTATTCAAGAAGTAGTGGATGCCTCCATAATGAGGTATTTCAGGCATATCCAAACAGACCCAGGACACACCTGAGGGATTATATCATTCAGAGTTTGGTTTGAGAACGCTGAAAGCAAAAATCAGGGAAGGTCAAGAGTTAGACGGTCTTTGTAGGTTTAGAGAAAGCTATGTCAGAAAGCTGACGGAGGAATTGTGGGATTAATATGATAGGCTGAGGTGTAGGAGTAGGAGTAACAGAGAGGCTTCAGGTGAAAGTGGGACAGATGAGCAGGATAAGGTCATACAGAAGTGTCCATGGACTTTGATGGTGTATGTGATCTGTTGTGAGATCAGGAAGCAGGTGAAAGGAAATCTGCAGAGAAGAAGAGAGCAGTGGGATGGACAGAAGTGTCCGCAGTTTTTTGTGACAGAAGAGGTGCAGTGAGACTCAAGAAATGTTTCCACATAGAGACACACAGAGAGGCAGGACCTTTCACTGTAGCTGGAGACAGCAGCATTGGCCAAGAAACATGAAGCAGAGCAGGAGGTGGAGACATGAAGACCTGACTAGGATGGACAGGATTAATAACATCAAAAGAGCAGCCAGAGGCTGGACTGAGATGGTTTGACAAAGAGGAGGACAGCAAGTAGAGTCGAGGAAGGATGCTGGAGATGTAGCTGCCAGAAAGGAGAAGAAGACCATGGAGGAGATTTCTGGATCTGGTCCAAGAGGAGATGAAGATGCTTGGTGTAGGAGGGAGACAAAGAAGACAGGGGAAGAAACCCAAAACCCACTGGAAAACCTGTGATCCACTGTCAAGTCCCCTGAAGAGGGAAGACAAAGAGGAAGCTTGAATCAGATCTGAATCAGAATCAGCATCACAGCAGGACCAGGATCAGAGCATCAGATCATGGATTTGATCAGACTCAGACTAGGGATCAGAACAGAACCAGGATCATACAAGAATTAGAATCACATTAGGGACAGATCAAGATCATGATCACATTCAGGGTCAGAACCAAGCCCAGAAAAGGATCAGAATCACTATCGCACCAGGACGGGGTTCATGTTACCTGTGGGGACAAAGATGTTGGCAAAGATGATGACGGCCGACAGGAAGAGACACGACACCTGAGACACCCTTCTCCCCAGGTAACTGAGCATGCCCAGAGCCATCAGTTTGGCAGGAATATCTACTGCTCCAAAGATGATCTGGACCAGGTAAATACTCACCTGGAAACCAACAGTTATTTGGATGGTAGTTCAGAAAGAACCATACCAGAAGAAAACAGAAAAGGCGTAAACCACCTGCACCCCTGGACAGGTGGACAGCTATGAGACGACTCACCCCAAACTTCTGCAGGTCCATTGCCAAACCATAGTAAGCAAAACTGGTGGAGAACCTACAGACAGGTAGACAGGTAAACAGGTGGATAGATAAATATGTGGACATGTTGAAAGGTCAAGGTGTCATCATGTGAAAAAGTGGAGGACGAGAACAGGTAAACAGGTGAACAAGTGACAAGCTTGCAGGTAAGCAGGAATGTTTCTGACCAGACAGCGATCAGACATATAGAAATGCGTCTCATCCCTTGAGTCTTTATCAGGTCAAATGCTGTGAAAGATGAGCGGCTTGACTCGATCTCTTTACTCATGTGAGAGTGGAGAACCTGCAGTCACATGGTACTGAATTCAGCTTCTTGTTAGTTAGAGATCACATTTAAACAGGACATAAAGATTGGTTAGTTACCTCTATCGTCAGTTTGTTAATAGCCTCTGATTTGCCATTGATTCGAGCAACTCTGTGAAGACTCTTTAGGGCATCTTCAGATCGACGGTTCAAAACCAGCCACCGAGCTGATTCTGAATACCACCTGAACAATGACAGAAAAGAAACCCGAACCAAAACAATTAGAAGCAGCTGAACAACCTCTTTTCCTCTCAGCTGTTCCCTTCAGGAGTTGCTGCAGCAAATCATCTGTCTCCATCTGACAATATCCTCTACCTCCACACATTAGTAATAATAATACTAAACATAACATTTTGGTTATTAAGATGCCTTTCAAGATACTCAAGGTCACCATAAAATTTAAAAAAAAAAGAAATCCAACAGAACTCAATTCAACTTTATTTATACAGCACTTTAACACAGCAACAGCTGAAATAAAGTGCTGAACATAAAAACAATTTTTCAATAAACTAAACTGTAAAACACTCAAAGACATAAAAAACAATAAAAGTATGAAATGAGAAATTAAACAGGTAAAGAAGACAATAAAGTTAGTAAAATCAGGAGTCTCATGTTGGGTCAACGGCCACAGCATAAAAATAGGTTTTTGGATGGGTTTTAAAAAAGCATAACAAATACTAAATAAATAAATGTCAAGCATATTCAAAAATAGGCCTATTAAAAGAGTACACCTGTCTGAATAAATGACTTTTGAGCCAGGATTGTATTTTTAAAGACAGTTAATCTGAGTTTTTGATGTGTAGTGGGAGATGTTCTAAAGACAAGAGAAGTGAAGGTTTTTGACTTCTTGTTGCTTCGACAACGAGGTGGTTGGGAAGCTGGATGGCAGAGGGAGACATGATAGAAAAGATGAGTGTGTCGAGGGGAGGAGGTTGGTGAAGTTCTGATGGGCGACCAAATAGAAGAAAGTTGCAGTGAT
>JAOWBL010018606.1:20535-35074 GCA_028564865.1 Zenarchopterus dispar
AGAAAAGATGAGTGTGTCGAGGGGAGGAGGTTGGTGAAGTTCTGATGGGCGACCAAATAGAAGAAAGTTGCAGTGATCAAGACGGGATTTGACCAAGCTGTGAACCACTTTTAAGTGAAACGGATTAACATAGATGGAATAGGTGGAATTAGGCTTAACAGCTGACATTATTGATATGATATTTAAATGAGAGCATATTATCAAGGATAATACACTGAGAGAGGGGTAAAGTGAGGAGCTGTAAATGGAAATAAAGAAATGACTGATTTTGATAGGGTGGATTTGGTGTCAATGAGTAAAAATTCAGTTTTCTTTCTGTTAGGTTTTCGGGTCGCACCCACTTCTCATTGAAGACGCTGGTTCTGGTATGGGTGGGTTCTACTATTTGACTTAATCCTGGCTCCCCTAAAATCCCCAATCATCTCCTTTGTCTTGTTCATTTTCAAGATGTGATAGTTGTTGTCTCATGATGCCACAAAACAGTCCACCAGGTTTCTGCCCTCAGTGTTTTGTCCATCACCGAGATCTGAGGTGTGCAGCATGAAGACAAATGGTTAGAGTACAAAACTGTTTGTCAGGTAGTCAGTAATGACTGGAGACATCCACCTGTGTCTTGTAGAGTTTCTTATGTAGTGATGCAGGCAGAATGTCTTCTACAGCACCTTCTCCTGACCCAGTCTGGCATTGAAGAGATGCTGCAGAATCCCATATAGTTGGTCTGAACAGGCTTTCAGGACTCTGATGTCATCTGTGGGTGTTCAGTCTTTCCAGTTGTATCTTCACCTGGCTGCTAGAGACAGACAGGTGGGAGGTGGAGGGGAACCAACATCTCCTGATGTGGTAGGAGACAATGATGGAACAGTGGCAAGATCCATGACTGAGGTAGAAGATGATACAACTGAGGTGTGACAGAGAAATTGGGGGTGGGGGGGTGTCAAGTGAGACTGGGAAGTCTGTCTGGGAGCAGGACAGGTGGATGCTGGGATTGTTTCTGACTTGTCCAGACTTCCATCTATCTGGTCCTCCTCCTGCTTGAAGCCTTTGATCTTCTTCATCCCTGACCAACATCCCTTGCTTGTCCTACTGGAGGTTGTTCTCCAGGTTCCTCCTGTACATCTCCTTGTTGTCTCTTATCTTAACTTTCAATTGTTTTTGTACTGACCTCAAAGATTCTCTATCTCCCTCCCTGAAGGCTCTGTTTCCTTCTAGGGGAACTCTTTCAGGTCACTGGTGATCCAACGTTTTTTACTGGGGAAGTACCTCACTGGTCTGGTGGGGATGATGTTATCTACACAGAAGTTGATGTAATCAGTCACACACTCAGTCATGGCATTCATGTCATCTCGATGTGGCTCACAGAGAACATCCCAGTCTGTAGCCTCAAAACACTCCTGCAGTTTTTTTTTCAGTTTGCTGTGACCACCCCTTCACAGTCCTTGTGGACAACAGGTTTCCTCTGGATGATGGGTTTGTAGATGGAGGAGAGAGAGACCAGATTATGATCCACCTAGTAAAGAGCAGGTTGTCCAGGGGAGCTGATGTTTGCATAAAACAAATCCCTGGTAGAACACTTGGGGAACTGTTGAAACCTGGGAAATGTGGCAGAGAGAGACATGGTTGAAATCACCAGTGATGGCTCGGAATGCTCTCGGTTGTTGTGTCTGTAGCTTAGCAACAGCAGAGCTGATGACATCACTCGCAGCATCTGTACCAGGATGTACAGATGTGCCATCTGGCAGGATGTAAACTGCACTCTCTCGGTAGATAATAAGGACAGAAACCCAAAGTTAACAGGTCAGTATCTGGCTGCAGAAATGATGCTTCACAGTAGCGTCTCCTGGACCATCTGTTGTTGACAAGCACTGCAATCCCACTGTCTGTGTCATCTGAAAGCCGAGCAGAGAGACACTGAGGTCGGGGATCTGCCCCTGCAGCCACATCTCAGTGAAACACATGATACTACACTGATGAAACTCCAGATTTGTCCTCCTCAGTCCTTCAGATTTGTCCATTTTATTTTGCAAGAGACAAGACATTGGACGATCACATTTGGAACCACTGGTTTTAATTTCCTCTTCCTCTTTTTCCATATGACGTGCTCTACATCCATGACATCTCTTCTTCAATTCGTGGGGGATTTGGGGTCTCAGTCTGGGTATAATTTGACTTCTTGATATTTAAATCAGCTGTGCCCACTTTTAAACAACTCGTTTGTTGCTATGGTTACTCATCATAAAAAAGGTCATTAAAAAGTGGAAACGTAACGAAAGAAATTCCTGAAGGACCACACCTCCAAACTGCTATGAGAAATAATTCAAAAACCAAATCAGGTTAATGAAAAGACTTTGTTATTAACTCAAAAAAGTTGTAAAACAGTAATAATGATCAAGAGCCACTGCAGCAAGCTGCCACCATGAGCTGTGCTATTCTAGAAAGATAGAAGTCAGATCAAAGAGGATGAGGATGGAAAGAAGTCAAGAGTCAGCAGCCGTTAGAACAACACTGGTGATCTTAATCAGAGCTGTTTCAGTGATGTGTAGTGGGTGATAACCAGACTGAAAATGATCATTTAGTTTATTGTCAGAGAGGACATCAACCACCCTCCTTTTGGAGAAAAGGAGGTGATGTAGTGAAAATACGTAGTCCAGTGGCTCTTCAAACAAATTCATTTTTAAAATTATTTTTACACCTTACTTAACTCACACAGGACAGCACAGAGGTGGTAATCATGGCAGTACAGGAGCAAGCCTCGAGCACCAGAGCAACACAGGCCCAGATCCAACCTTGTACAGAGGTCATCATACACCCTCTTTTTCACCTTTGCCACCTCTACCTTCACTTTAAATTGCATTTCCTGTCTGCTCTCTTCTATCTCCTTAGTGTCCCAGTTCTTCTTAGCTGCACTTCAAGGGATGTCCTGCACGTCCTTATTCTACCACCAAGTCTCCTGATCTACTTTCTGACCAAATATTAATTTATTACCCATATTTATCTTTTTCTTATGTATATTTGTATATATGTATATTATTCTTTTTTAATTCTAATTTTCCACTTGTTTCTGTTAATGCATATGCTGCTGAAACCCTATAATTTTCCTTGTGGGATAAAGTGTCTGTCTGTCCGTCCATCCGTCCGTCCGTCCGTCTAAGTCACCCTATGTTCTTGGCTCTTCTGGAAGAAAGTATTCACTTGAGCCATTTCCATCCTTTTTGCAAAGTCTACCACCGTCTGTCCCTCTGGATTCCTGTCCTGGATCCAAACCTGTTCAACACTTCCCCATCATATTCCCATCTTCTCCAACATGTCCTTTGAAGTTGTTCCTTATCATCACTCCTTCATCTCTGGAGATACTCTCCATCACTTCATCTACCTCACTCCAAAGTTTCTCTTTCTCCTCTAACTCAAATCCTACCTGTGGAGCAGAACCACTAACATCACTGAACAGCACACCTTCATTTCCTATCTTCGGACTCATCACTCTGATACTCTTTTCACCTCCAGAAAATTTCTAACAAGCTGCTCTTTCGAAATCACTCCTACTCCATTTGCTATGATAAAATATCTTGAGCTGTCTCAGATCTATCTGCTCATCACAATGGTAAACAAAGGTGGGGGAAGTGCAGAGGCCTAAGAGCTGATCTAAACCTAAACCTGTAACTGCTCTCTTTGCCCAGCATCTTCCCCACAAATATGTGGTCACAGGTCAAAGAAATGGACCAGATAGGATTTCGTCTTAAAAGACTTTTAGAATGCAATGTCATAACTTTTACAGAAACCTGGCCTTGATGGCATACCTGGACTGGTGCTTCAAGAATGTGCAGAACAGCTCTGCATATGCCTGAATTTATCTTCACTGACATTTTCAACCAGTCTCTCATTCAAGCAGCTGTATTAGCATAATTTACATCCACCTCCATTGTGTCTGTGTCAAACACTCCTCTCTGAGGTGCCTGAATGACTATTGCTCAGCAGCACTCACATCTATCGTGATAAAGTGGTTTCAGGAACATGGTCCTCACAGATCAAGAAGTACCTCCCACCCATACTGGACCCACAAAAGTTTGCTAACTGCAGCAGTAGAATAGAAGATGCAGTATGTGCAGTTCTACACTCTCTTCTCACACATTTGGACAATGACAACACATATGCATGAATGCTGTTGCTGTTTGTTGCCATTCAACGCTCATCAGACTTGGAGACCTGGGCATTAACACCTCCGTCTGCCCTTGGATTAAAGACTCTGGCCAACAGACATCAACATGTTAGGTCAGGCCACACCTGTTCCTCCATCTCCTTCCTGCGAACACTGAAGAAGAATCACTTGTCTTTAGCCAACCTGGTGGAGTTCTATCAGTGTGCAGAACTTCCTGTCCAACTGTATCACAGTCTGAAACAGGAACTGCTCAGCTGCTGACTGCAAGGAAGGGCAGTGGGTGATTAAAAGCAACCAACACATCACAGGGATGCCACTTACTCTCATCCACAACATCCAGAGGAAAATCTGTGGACCTCAAACTCATTCTGAAGGACTGCCCTCACCCTGCCTGTAGACTGATACTGAACTCTGTCTCTCTGCTGAACCCAAACCCACCCCTTGTACTCATTGCCTTGTTATATACATGTACAAGAACTATAAAGTTAAATCTAATGTAATGTAATTTAATCTAAGAGACCAGAACTACCTGACCATCATAGAACAAGTTACAAACATCTGAACAGTGAAAGAACAGAGAAGAACCACATGTCTAATGGCAGACAAGATCACCTGATGAATAAAAGAACAGATTAGAACCCCCTAGCAAAGACAGAACAAAGACCAGCATTTCCTGACTACTGACCAGCTGTAAGCGAAATACAGGAAATGAGGAGCACAGACGGACACCTGCAGTTTCCTCCAGTCTCTTAGCCAATAGGCAGCTCCTGCCAGGATCATTTGACCGAAGGTGAAGAAGAAGGAGGTGAGCGTGCCCACAAGAGTCCTGGTCTTGGTGGGGATCCACTCCACCTCTGAGGACAGACAGGTAGGCAGTTAGACAAACTATACAGCCAGTATTACAGGTGAACAGGTAAACATTCAGACAGGTACTCAGGGAAACGCCGTTGATGATGACTCCAGACACCGCCATGCCACTCAAGAACCTGAAAATGCAGTAGGTGGCATATGAAGGAGAGAGGGCGGAACTACACCCAAGCACAGCCAGCTGCAGGTATGACCAGATCAGGACAGACCGCCTTCCGAACCTGACAGACAGAGATGGGGGTGTAAAGGTGCCTGTGACTGAAGCTCTGCTGCAAAGATTGACACAGCTGAGTCTCACCTGTCTGACAGGCCACCATAGATGATGGCACCTGTTAGGACTCCTCCCATATAGATGGTTTGAATCATTTGCTTGAGAGGACGAAGAGAACACACCAGCCCCCACTGACAGAAGGAATGGTGGAGACAGGTAACACAGACTGGTGAGTTCAGATGAGATCACTGCAGCCTCTGACACGCAGCTCATTATTGTCAAGCTCATTGTTGACATAAACATGCTTCCTTTGGTTACCTCGGACACAGTTGTGGCAAGAAACTCAGATTTGTCAAAGGTCCATCCATCCACACAGTCTTCAGTTGGTAGCTCACTCATGTTAGGTGTGCTTTTAGTGGCTAACAGGTGCCACTGAGGCTCCACATACCTGAGACACAGGTGCAACAGAAAGTGATGAAGGTGGTGTCAGTCTCAGTATGAATCAACACAGAGGGAAACTATGTTACCTTTTGCAGCGATCAAGTCTATTTCCTGTAGGGTCTGGAGGGATGAAAGCTTTGAGCAGCTGTTTCTGGTCCATCTAACACAGTCAATAAAAAAACAGTCACATTCATCCAGCAACCAACTTTCCCAGTCATCTACCTGACTGACATTCACCTCCAGACAGTTACCTCATAGAAGACTGATAGGTTTTGCAGGCTCTGATTGGCTGGCAGACGGCAGTGGTGGTTGGGTATTCCTGAGACAAAGTTGTTGAGGAGGTTCTGACTTGCCATCATCAACCCAGGTAAACTGATGAGAGTTACATGGAGCCACTGATACCTACCAAACCCACCCACCTGGTCATAGTGAACAGTAGAGGAATGTTAAACACAGAATGTGTTCTTCATGCAATCACATGAATGTACTAAAAGACACTCACCTCTTCCAGAAGGTCAGTGAAGCCCATCTTTGCGACAGTGACAGCTACAATTGTGACTGCAGGATCAGGTGCGTGTCAAGTTGTGAGAGCTTCAGTTCCAGTAAGACAAACCTTGTGGTCAAATGTAACCAGTATCAAACTGAACAAATCGGCCACTGAACCTTCAATCCAATGTTTGTAAAAGATCTCCAAACTTCCCCAGACTTGTCCAAATTCTCCAGACCTGGAGGTTGTCCTGCCCTCTCAGAGAGCTGGTCCTAAAGACTTCCTCCTCCAGACTTCTGAAGTCCTGCAGCAGCTTCCGTGCTCTTAACGCTAAAACAGTGGAATTTTCATATGGAGTCTGGTGAGAGTTCTTAAGGGATTAGTGGCTGCAGTTGCAAGAAGTGAAAAGAGGATTTTCTGAACGTGTACTTACAGTCTGAAGGCTGACGGACGACTGGACGAAGAGATGGAGGGATGGACAGATTGCTAGACAGAGGGAGTGTGGAGATGAGTGGAGCTGCAGAAAATATCTGACTGAACATTAATGATTGATGGAGGAGGAGACAAACTCCGTTCTTCCATCTGTTCATACATGACTGAGATGTCAGTCATTGATCACTGACTCATTAATCAATTACCCGAATTCAAGACATTTTTCATCAGTCCATCATGTTCTACATGTAGCTGATTAGAAACTGAACAAGTCAACAATGTAAACTACTTTATCAAAAGTAACATTTAAGTACTCTTATGCTGGTATGTTTTATACCAAAGTTCTAACTTTGAAAAAATTGTTTTTACAAAACTCTCTCATCCCATCCAGACCCTTCCACTCCAGGCCTCCCCAGACCCTCCAGGCATCTCCGGGTCCCTCCATGGAGATTCGGGACTTGTTTGTTTTCATGTTCTTACTTCTTGCTGAAGAAATTCATCAGAGGAGATTGAGTCAACAAACAACCCTGCAGGGTTCAGCCAGATGTGATTCTGAACACAAGACTGATCATGTGATCATGTTCTGTGTTAGGAACACCAGATTATACCTGTGTAGAGGCAGCAGAGCAGGTCAAGGAGAGAAGATGTCATCATGTGGTAAAATTCAGGTACAGCTGTGTCCTGTACAAGAATACAAGACACATCCAGACAAGAACAAAGAACTGGTACAGAACCAGTCATCATTGTCTCTGGATCACAGCTAATCCCTGCCAGTACAGTTGAATGTCCAGGAAATGGACATTCAGATGGTGGTCTCCTAGAGGTTGCTGGGTGTTCATCTGGTCTCACAGCAAACTGTCCTTCAGAAGGATTGGACCTGACCTGCTGAGCATACTGAGAGTTGGAGCAACTGCTGAAAACCTTCATTGACTGAACTAAGAGTGTTATGTTCATATGACCGATACATGGTTAGTTAGTGTCCTATAGAAACAGGTGGAGACAGAAGACACTGAGGTGGTCAGAGGATGGGACTGCAGGTCAGCATGAAGCTCTGGAAGCTCTGGAAGCTCTGGAAGCTCCGGAAGCTCCGGAAGCTCTGGAAGCTCTGGCCTGCAAACATCTACACAAGAGAAGAAGAGGAGCAGACCAGCACAGCAAACTACAAGAAGAATGGAGATCAAATATGCTGATGACATCCTTCTAATCAATAACTGTGAACTGATCTGAAGACGAGGAGAGAAGAAGAGGAGAGAAGAATGGTGAGGAGAACCTCTCAGAAGATCAGGATGGTGTCCTCCTGCAGTGTAGGTCTATAGCAGCAGATCTAGGATGAAGCTATGTTTAAGATAAGTCTGCTCTAGTCTTGTCCTGTATCTGTTCCTACAACGACTGACCCGATCACACTAAAGTTTATACTAACTACAGGCTTTACTAAACACAAATGTTTGAAGTTTGGTTTTAAAGGTGGAGGTGGTCTCAGCCTCCTGAACACAAACTGGTAGGTGATTCCATAGCCAAAATAATAAAGTATCCATAGTTTAGGTCAGTGGTATCTCTGGCAGGAAAGGTCAGCTGGAGGACAACAAAGTTTACAGTTATATGTAGCCTGTCATTTTTCTGTGAAGCTGCCTACAACCCAAATTCTTAGTATTAAATGCAACATGCTTCATGTAAATGATCATGATGCACCACTACACCAAAATAAAAACTGCCATGCCTTCAGAATTAGGATTTTTTTTCAGATGTTACAAATTTAAATTATAATGAGTCGGTCCATGTAAACATAAAGGAACATCTGCCAATACATGGTAATTGTGTTCCACAGTGATCTACCGAGACCATGCTGGACATGCTCACTGGGATTTCAGCAGTTCATTACTTAAAGAAGCGCCAGGGGCCAGACCCACTCCCAGCTGCTGATCAGGAACTCAAAGCGACCCTGAGGAAGACCATTGGGCAGAGGGCCACCCTGGAACCCCACCAGCTACATACCACCCCAGCAGAGGAGAGCACCAATGTCGCCCACAGGCCACCCACTTCTGCCTGTCACCACCCCCCTACATACAGACAGCAGACAGAAACGGCAACCATCTAAGTGCCCCTGGCACTAATGCTGCCACCCCCCACCCCAACCATCACCTCTACCCCCGCTCCACCCTCTCCCCTCTCTTTACCAGTCCAACGGCAGCCAGGGGGAGTGAGACAGCTGCCACCACCAAGAGGCGACACTGGGCAATGACATATTGAGTCTGTAAGTCTGCATGACACCCCCCACCCCAGACCAGAGCACAACAGGCAAAAGGGCCTGAAGGAGACCAGCCTGGCCCTATGCCAGCCCCCCAAAGCCACCCCCAGCCATGCCACCAGAGACATAGCCAACAAGGGTGCAGCCAGCACAACGGGAACCAACCTGCATACCCCCACTGAGAAAAGAAGGAAACCACAAGATCACAGCCCACCAGCAGAGCAGGACAAACAGAAGGCTTCTGGGAAGAAGAAGGAGAGTAGCTCAGTAACAACAATACCAACAGAAACCAATACACTCAATAATAACACACAATATTATCCCTCCCCCAAAATATGTGGCTCAGTGGATCCTCAGTCTAAACAAAGCAGGAGTATCATATTGATTACATTATAGATGTGTATTTTGTGTGTGTGTGTGTCTGTGTGTGTGTGTGTCAAAGTGGGAAAATTGTTATTAGTCTGGATAATTGGCACCCAGACAAACTTAATGATGAGGTAATAATAATAATAATAATAATAATAATAATAATAATAATAATAATAATAATAATAATAATAATAATAAAGGGATTGTGGGCTGGTAGTGTTGGTGAAAAGAGGTAATGGGTTGGATAAAGAAATGTGTTCAATTAACAAGTTTTTCCAGAAAGATAGATGTATGTTGTTCTTTGATTTCCAGCTCATGAAGATAGT
The DNA here is from genome assembly GCA_028564865.1 of Zenarchopterus dispar. Classification (NCBI taxonomy): domain Eukaryota; kingdom Metazoa; phylum Chordata; class Actinopteri; order Beloniformes; family Zenarchopteridae; genus Zenarchopterus; species Zenarchopterus dispar. Next base: position 30,067 of record JAOWBL010018606.1, read on the forward strand.
TTTCTTGGTGATATTTAGGGCTATGAGGAGAAGTTTACTCTTGGTTGTGTCCAGATTGAGTTCTGATAGATCTGATAAGTCTCCTAATAAGCAAAGCAAGGGAGATGATGGAATGAGGAAGCCCAAGAACTGAGACAGAGTTTCAGTGACTTCTTCCCAAAAATGTTTAACAGGTGTTGGACTTCCAGGTAGCGTGAATATGTGTGTCAGGAGTGTTTTGTAAACAACATGGACATATTTCTGATGAAAACCCCATTTTAAACATTTTTTGTCTTGTGTAATGATACCTGTGGAGAGTTTTATACTGAATGGTTTGTAAATTAGCATTTTTACAAATTTGAGTCCAGAATTCGGAATCTGAGGAAAAAGAGAGATAATTTTTCCATTTTATTAATGGGAGAGATACCGTTTATCTGAACAAACTATTATTTTGTATATTTTGGACAGGATTTTCTTTGTTGAAGAGATATTTATTAAACCTGTTGCTGCAGGCGGAAGGTCTAGGTTTGTTGATCAAATGGAGATTTTAGTTTCCATTGATGATTTCATTTGTAGATATTCCAGAAACTGACTGTTCCTGATGCCGTATTCCTGGACCAGATAGGACAATTAGAGTGAAAGAGTGTGTTTACGATGAGTAACACCCTTATTAGCCCACGTGCAGAAGTTGATTGGTTTTTTTTGTTGCTTATAAAGCCGGGGTTATTCCAAATTGGAGGGAAATTAGAAATAGCAAAGGGTGAATTTTTGTGAATTTGATTTTATAAAATTTCCACCAGGTGTTCAGAGTAGAGGCTATTGTTATTGCTTTAAAACATGCGCTTGATGGATTGACTAAGGAATGGGATATCTGAAATCTGGAGTTCTTTGCAGAGTTCCTCTTCGATGTCCAACCAGGTGATGTCTGATTGACTGGGGTGAGTCCATTTGTATATATACTGAAGTTGGTTTGCGAGAAAGTAATAGCTGAAATTCAGAGCTTCTACGCCTCCCTGAGATTTAGGTTTTTGTAAAGTAGTTAGTTTAATCCTTGATGTTTTATTCTTCCAGTAGAATTTGGTTATAATTGAATCTAAAGACTTGAACCAGGTGGGAGAAGGCTGTGTTGGGGTCATTTAGAATAGGTAGTTTATTTTAGAATTAGACTTTGTAATGGAGTACTTGGTAAATGAAGTGTCCTTATGCAGGTGGTCCCAGTCTGATTGTTCTTAGGGAGAAACTGTTTAGGTACCTAGAAGTTGTGGGAACCTTCACTTCTCTCTTCACTCGAGTGTCCAAGACAGATTGCCACAAACCCAATGACACAACTATAAAGTTGATCATTGATCTGTGACCTAGGGCATCCTGGTGCCAAGTGCACATGTGGACACTTTTATGATTGAACATGGTGCTTGTAATGGGCAATCTGTGAAGAGCACAAAATTCCAATAACAAAACACCATTGGGCTTCAGATCACACCTTCCCAGGTCTCACTGTCATCCCACATGAGCGTTGATGTTCCCCAAAAGAAGGAGGGAGTCCCCAAGCAGGGGCGCTCTCCAGCACCCCACCCAAGGAGTGTATAGAGTCCTCAGGTGTATGATTCTCTCGTCATTAACTTCTGAACTGCTGTTTGGTGGATAAGCAATCAAGACCCATCCACCCACACAATGGTATTGGGAGGAAAAAATATGAAAACACCAAACTGTCTCCCGTTGAATATTAGCACATTTATTTTCCTTGCAAAGAGAAGCGTTTATATGATATCTATCTGAGAGCCCTGTCCTAACTACAGCAAGTTATCTCTCTGTTTTATGACTGTGTCTGAGGAGGAGAAGATCCCTCTCCCATATAACCTCCTCTCACTAGAAACAGACAAGAGGTCATTAAAGTTACACAAACACAAACAAAGTATACATGATAACAAAACCAGGGACCATTGTCTCTTTTACAACATACTGAATGAAAATTCTTACCTTTATTACTTGTGACCTGGTTTACAACTTACGACCTGGGTTACAGCCTAAAAGAGACACAGCTAACCTTCCCTAATTCAACATTTTCTAAGTGGAAGTCGCACACATGTCAAGACAAGAAAAGAGACAGACAATTGTTAGTAACAATACAAGAATAGAACTTACTATGGATATATATATATATGGATATATATTCCCATTACACTCCTCCCTTTTGATTATGTGGATTAATCAACCAAATCTGATTAAAAATATGGTTTAAGAATCAAAGATTAACAACAACGACAGTAGGTCTATTTTTTAAAAACATCCAAAGCACGTTTGTATAGAGCATCTGATGAGGCCTCCGTGGTGTAGTTGAGGAAGGCAGAGAATCTGTAGCTCATGGTTTCCATCTAGAGAATAATTTTACATCCTGTCAATCTAGCAGGATGTCACTGTCTGTCTTTCCTGGGAGCTTCTGGATCACTCATTGTTGCACACAGTTGATCATTGATCTGCAACCTAGCGTGTCTTGGTGTCAAGGTTTGATCACTGTCACTCACCAAACAGAGGGAGGCACCCTAGATTTGAGCAGCAAGTAGCTCAGAGGACATCGAGGCCAATCAGCCCTCCTCCTCTTTAGCTGAGATGTACCCCTCGCTGGTTGGGAGGTGACTTTTACCTGGTGATAGGTGGAGTGAAACGTTTAACTTCATCATCTGTTCTGGTGCTAATTGATTTATGGCTGGAGGGAGGTCATCAAGTAGCCCTGGAACCTTCTTGCAGTGGCTGGCATGGATCCAGGCAGCTCTTTCTACAATTTTCACTGCTGTGTGGGTGGTCCGCAACACCTGGAATGGCCCTTGTTGACACTTGGACGTCCAGTGCTTCGCTCTGAGCTCTCTGATGTGTCCCAAATATGTCACTTCCCCTTTTGCAAACTGTAGTTTAGACAAACTTGCTTTGTGGGCATGAGCATGCAGATGTTTCAGCAGTTTCGCTTTATCTACTTCACACTGAACTTGAGAAGGAGCACAGATCAGCGAATCATCAGATTACTGCAGAAGCGCAGGTCCTGGACTTAACTCCTGGGAGTTCAAACTACTGTTTAAGGCTGCATTATAAATAGTTGGGCTTTCACAGTACCCCTGGCAGAGTCAAGTGAAAGTCCAAGTCTGGTCTTTAAATGAAAATGCAAACCAAAACTGAGAGTCAGGATGAACTGGGACAGGAAAAAAAAAACATTTGACAAATCCACAACAGACAAATGGGAGGCATCCAGTGGTACTTTAAACAAAATTGTATATGGAGCACAGTAGGTGCTCTAAGTTGTACAGCCGCATCAACAGCTTGGAGGTCCTGAACTTTAGTTCAGGACATTACTCAGTGGGTTGTCCCTCCTCCCTGATTTTCTTCACAGGGAAAAGTGGGATCCTCACTGGAGAATTTTTTTTGATCACCCCCCCCGGTGGCTCTGCACCTGAGCCCTATGGTCCCCTTTACAGGTGGGGAGCCCATGGGAAGCAGAAGATTGGATAAGTCAAAGATCATTTCCACTGTCTTGCTGATGTTCAATTCCAACTGTCGCAACATGTGACAAAGGCTGAAGATTCAGCATCGTCTGAAGGTGCAGATCTGCACCTGAACTATCGGGCGCCCAGGTCTGGCTCAAGCAGGAGTAACAGTGCAACAAGGCACACTAACTTGAAAGTAAGTCTGATTATATTCTGTTTGGTCTTTATCCACAACTCAGAAGTGATGACAGCGAGAGATTAACCATTGCCAGCTGCTGATCAAATCAGACACACCTAATTACACATAAATTTGAGGTTTTATATCATTTCATCTGATGAGACAGATTTTTTTCTGAACACCACAAAAACAAGTGAAAAGATACTGGACCCAGTCCTGCTCTACATCAATGGGAACTTTGTGGAAAGGGTCTTCTCATTCAGGTTCCTGGGTGTGAACATCTCAGATGATGTCTCCTGGTCCGTCAACACCACAGCGATGGTGAAGAAGGCCCAGCAGTGACTTCACTTCCTGAGAGTGCTCAGGAAAAACAACCTGGAGGGAAAGCTGCTGTTGACCTTCTACCAAGCTACCGTGGAGAGCATCCTGGTGTACTTTATCTCTGTGTGGTACTCTGGTTGTACAGCAGCAGACAGGAAGTCTCTGTAGAGAGTGATCAACACCACCCAGAGAACCACTGGCTGCTCTCCGCCCAGCCTGGAGGACATCTCCAGCTCTCGCTATCACAGCTGCGAACATTATCACAGACCCCTCCCATCCCAGGCACCACCTCTCTGACCTGTTGACCTTTGGCCGATGCTAAAGGTCACACAAAACCTGAACCAACAGACTCAGGGATAGCTTCTTTCCCAGAGATATCCCCCTTTTAAACTGCAACAAACATTTGCAATAATCTGCATCACCTATGTGCAATACTTCATGCGGCATTACCTTAGTAATTTAATGTTTATTTGGTATATTTTCAACAAGTTTTTATTTTATTTTATTTACTTTCCGAATGCACCAAAGAAACAGCACTCCTAATTTCATTGTGTTGAATAATAGAGTGATATTAAAGGCTATTCATTCATTCATTCATTCATTCATTCATTCATTCATAAATTCCTCCATACAGTGACCATGTGTGTGAAATCTAACTATTGAGACCCAAACTGCTTTTTTGTACCAGAGTATGAATATGCTTATGATTCGTTAACTTGTCCATTTTCTTCTCAAAGTGTAAAAGATTAATGCAGGACTCCACTCCCCACCACTAACAAGGGGCCCAAAATATGAAAACTACTCTGAAAACAGGAAGTGAACTCATTTGTCTGTTCGGGGTTGTTCTGCAGTCTTCCTGACTTTGACTAGTTTCTGATGGCCCAGTTCGACAAAGTTTCCACTATCCTGAAGAGTTGAACATTAACACTCCCAGAGACAAAGTTTAAGCCTCCAGATATGTTCTCCACTAAACACCAAATACTACTCACACACACACACACACACACACACACACACACACACACACACACACACACACACACACACACACACACAC
>JAOWBL010018614.1:0-35065 GCA_028564865.1 Zenarchopterus dispar
GATCTCTTTGATTTTAAACCAGGAAGTGCTTTGTTAACTCAGTAAAAGTTTAGAATCACTTCTATGCCAAAAAGTCAGCCTGTAAAACTTCCATGCAAATAAACTACCATATTTTCTAGTGTCTAATTCTTTTGAAATGAAGAGATTCAACTTAATTGATGCTGACTCTTACTTATGACCTTCTTCTATGCTAGACTCTCACATTTGTTACCTACCACTCATCTCTATAAACTATTGACAGAAGTCAAAATTATGTAGCCTTGGAGGACAATAATTCAGTTCAAACCACAGTCAGACTGATAGTTTGGATTCCAAAGGGAGTCAAGCTGGCTGTACAACTCTCCAAGGACTCAGAGTTTGGTGAGTTTGTGAAGAACCAAGTGCTGAGCATTGCAAACCTTTAAGCACTTTTAATACTTTCTATTTAAACTCTGTATCACTCCCTGGATTGTGACTGTTTTAAAAAAAATATGTGTACGAGATCGAAACCATCCATGTGAGTCTCAGAGGCACAAGTGTGGAAATGCTCATCTGGAGGTGTCTGTGCATTCACATATGAGATGTCATTAACTGTGCAACGCTGTATCCTGCTGTTGCAGTGAACCCTGCTGCTTTCACACATGCGTATTCATTTTCAGCAGCTATTTGAGAGTTTCAGTCTCTGTTTTTTCAGTTAAGTCACATGTGTGCCTTTAAAGATGTGTAAAGCTTTAAACTGCTTTGGCTGCATAATTTCTCAGCACTAAAAAATCCTAGCACAACTGACCAATGGAGATTTTAGGCCCCCAGATTATAAAAAGTTTAGAAGTTCTGGAAAATGAAAAAAAAAAACACACAAAAACAAAACAAAACAAAACACACAGGCTATCTACAAAAAGGGACAAGGCAAGATGATGAAAGGCCGATAGGTAAGATAGGTAAAGAATATAAATTTACTGAACAATTATATACAACTACCTATTGAAATGTTTAAAACAATTTTCCTCACAGAAAGATTTTATAGGTTCCAGGAGACCCCCGTGACCCAGAAATGGATTCAATGGGTCTAGAAAATGGATGGATGGATCTCTATATAGGTACTTGCATTTTTCATCCTCTACTGCTTATATTGTTGGATGATTCAAAGAATCCAGAGGTAAAAGTTAAGCACACAAGTCTGAGATGGACATCTGTGATTTTGCTTGGAGACATCAGGAAACAATAATCACACAAAAAAATTAACTGTAATTTGTGGTCCGCTGGACGTATGGCAGACTTTTTTTCTTTTTTTGGAAGAGTGAGTAACAAGTCCAAAAGCCAGGCTCTGTGATGGTATGGGATTTCTATCAGTATTCCTTGGAAAAGGTAACTTACACTTTTGTGATGGCAGCATTAATGCAGAACATTAATTGATATCTGGGAAGATAAGGGAATGGTTACACGAGTGACCAGCCTGAAATGCTGACCTGTCTGTGTAGAGATGGTGTGCTGGAAGGAATGGAATAAAATACTCCCTGAAATGCTTCATCTTCAGGTACCATCAATATCAGGAAGCCATCTAAAGAAACATTCCTGAATTAAAACAACCCAAAGTCTATTATTAAATGGTAATAAAATCAAACTATCGTTATGGACCACAATTACATGGATTTTCACTAACTGCCGTTTTAAGTTTTTGCCAAGACCTAAGGTGTCATTCCACTGCCAAGTAATGGTGTGGATCAGGTCCCTACAAACAAATCAGGGCAAGTTTTAATTTTGTATGTGTACAAAAAGTGTATAAAATAGATTGCTTGTACAGGCATCTCCTTCCAGTTGTGGCCACCTTGTCGACTGTCCAAAAATATGAAAGGAGGAGAGTTCATGGCCTCTGCTTCAGCAGAACTGGATCAGTACTTATATAAAAGAAGGGGACATGTTCTGTTGGCATTAGTTCATGCAACCCTAGTGGGCAATTGGTTTGGACTTAAGATGGCAGCAACCTGAAGTTGATGCCAGATAAGTACAAACTATCCTATCTGCTCTATCATTTAAGTGGAATGCCATTTTTGAGTGTCGTCAGAGGCTTAAAATAGCAATTTATTCTGACGTTGGTTGGTTGCCCTCTGGGCTGACATCAGTTGCCATTATTATGGTAGAAAATGTATATTTGATTCTATGATTGAGGTGCTTTGATTCATGTTATTTTGGTCCCTTACGGAAGCTTACACTCATTTTCATACAATAATAGACCTACGGATGATTTCACTCCAGAATGTTCCTTTAAGGCATTCTGGCATTTGAATATGCTGCAGGTCTGAAATATAGCAATGAAGCAATTAAGTGAAGTTGAAGAGATGAACCTGGTAAAATAAGTTTTACTCAGTTTTACAATTATGCATACTTTATTCTTTAATTTTTATTTTCATTTTCCATACTGTTGCCACCTTTTCTGAGTTTGATATATCTTTCTGCTGTCTTAGATTTGATTGTATAACTCTTTCATGTAGAACTGAAATGCTAAACAATGTGAATGTTTCTTTTAATTGCTTCTGATGTTGGGTGAGGTTTGGCTGTACAATTAAATCTGAAATTCAAGCAGTCTGGCTGCAAAATTATGTTGTATTTCATATTTTCACCCCAAGGTCACAGCCAACATCGAAGAAGGCCATGTGACATCACTGACATGGTTTTGCATAGAGCCACTCTGTTCGTCATTAATTTCATTAGATGTGAAGTGGCTGTTGCTGGTCCTCTTTATTGTTAGTATAGATAAAAGGGTTCAAAAAACATAAGAAAAAATGAGAGGAGTCATTTTATATTACCCTTGGATGCTCAAATATGTATTATGGAAAAAAAGACCAGAGTAAATCAGTCTAATATCACGTTCTTCCTCTCAGCAAGCCTCAGTTGGTCTGCCATTGGCTAGTCACACTGAAAGCCTGTGATCCACCTGTGGGACTGGGAGAGTCTGCAGGAGCCACTTTAATTTTTCTGATTATCAGGAGAAGAGAAGCTTTGATGAGTGTAGGAAGTTTGTTCACTGCATCACAAATCGGTTGAAGCCAGACGCTGTGCCATCAGTGTTCAATTTCAGTGGTTACAGTAATGGGAACACCAACAAACCTGTCCTTGTTGAAGTGACAGAGGCTGCTCTCTGGTGCAGAACAGGGCGCATGAACAGCCTCACCAGTCAGAAGAGTGAAAGGTAAATTTACTCCAACCTTCCAGTTTAATTTCTCAGGCCTCGAGAACAGATTAAAGTTTTGGTGACATGGGTTGCTAACCAGAGCGGCATCCTAACACGGTCAACATGAGCGTGCAAAAAGAAGAATAGCATCACCAAAGTTTCTTTTATCACTAATTTGCATGCCACTTCAATTTTATCCCAGTATTGATATTTTGTAAGTCAAAGAGAGAAGCAGATGGCCTTGTAGCCTACTAGTTTGTTAAGTAGACGCTGCCTAGCTGATCTGTGAGTGTGACTGCTGTCAAGACAGCAGGTGGCCTGTCAGACAGCTGTCCCACTGGGAGGAGAGGGAGACGGGAAGGATGTGATGTATAATACATTGATTGTAGAGTGCAAAACCAATAACATTATCTATGGCTATATTCATGCAGAAAGAATTTGAAATACAGTTTTTAAATCAAAACACATTTACATGTCTGCATCCCATCTCAGTGTTGGAAGAGAACTCTATCCATATTACACCATAATGTATCGCACAGGAGTCAATGGTCTCTCAATGCGCAGGTATGAGTGAAAACTGAAGATGCAGATCAAGAAAAATCTTTGTTCCAGATTGATAATATAGTGTCTTCTCTTCTGCACATGTAGACGTTTACAGTTTTATCAAATCCAGTTTTTAGCTGCATGAAAGACCAATGTAAGTCATTTTTCTCAGAAAAGGCTCAGTTTTCTGATTTAGATTGTTGTGGCTTATATTGATATTTCATTGATGCTATAAATATGTAGCTGTTTAAGTGCTTTACTTTCCCTTTTATGTGCTAGTTGTACTGCAAAATATCTGCATACCAATTTCAAACTAGAAAAAGACGCTAAAAAATTCAATTGCAATGGCATTAGAACATGTAAAATGTAAATGTTATGTTGGTATTGAAATTTTTTCATTTTCTTTAAACTCCTATAAGTTTATCAGTTAGTGGTTAACTGATTACTTCTAAGTAAACACGACCTAAACTCCTTTGACTAAACTGTATATTTTGAAACACTTTGTAAAAATTTTAGAAAAAACCCCCCACCAAACTTGCTTATGTTCTTTGCAAAAATGCTAAAATTGACTTTATACAAATCCCCTAAATGAAATGTCTAAAAGCTGGGACAAAGTAGAGGTCTGCTAATTCACTCCTGTCATGTCTTGTCACAAGTGAACACCTCTGACTATCTCGCTTCTATCCACTCCACCATACAATTGTCAAGGTGTTTGTTCCACATGTCAGATTCTCACTAAAAGCTCTTTTTTTTTAACTCCCATGCTCCATTAGCTGCCAACCTCACATCAATTGATGCTCAAGCATATCACAGTGACTAAATTTCGATCCTGTTTTTGCTTTTACTTTGATGGATAATCACTGGCCAATCTGCTCTGCATTTTTTCAGTGTCAACAACAATTTGACCACATCACTGATAGTAATAAATGATTGGCAAAAATTAATACAAAATAATTCTTCATTATGTTTCTCGGGCACTCCAGTGCAATACAAATGCTATTACTAAACTACAGGGGCATTCAGTTGAAAGTGAAAGATCTGGTTCAGGAAAATGTTCTCAGGTGAAAGTCTGGATTATCACCTTATTCTCTAACTTGCATTCTTATTTATGCCATTAAAACATTTTGAGCACAGGCCCCACTCCCCAAATGGCTTTTATCAGGTGTCTTTTTTGGGGCTGCGTAAGTCTAAAAAGATTTTTTTTTTGTGAGCTGTACAATTATGAAGGATACCGTGACACTGCAAACCCAGATCAAAGAAGATATATCCAGCTTCTCCATCCTTTTCTCAACCCAATTTTAAATTATGCTGCATTTATTGTGCCTTAGAATTGGCTGAAGTTGTAACGCCAGCCTAAAAAGAAGCCAATGCTGTAGAAGACTGAGATGGTGTGGAGTAGCGTGTTTGACTCCACCCCCTAAAACCAGCCGCTTTGAACACAAGCGGACATGGATAATTGAGTCTCCTTTAACAATTACATCCATCCATCCATCCATCCATCCATCCATCCATCCATCCATCCATCCATCCATCCATCCATCCATCTTCTTGACCCGTTGTTCCATTTCTGGGTCACGGGGGTCTGCTGGAGCCTATCCCAGCCCATCCCAGGCAAAAGGCAGGGGTACACCCTGGACAGGTCGCCAGTCCATTGCAGGGCTACATACATAGACAAACAAACATTCACACACTCACACTTATGGGCAATTTTTAGTGTTCCCAATCCACCTCAGATGCATGAAACCGGGTACTCCGGAGGAAACCGGGTACTCTGGTTTCCTCCGGAGTACTCACGCAAGCATGGGGAGAACATGCAAACTCCTCGCAGAAAGACTCCTGCCGAGAGTCAAACCAGGAACCTTCTTGCTGTGAGGCAACAGTGCTAACCACTAAGCCACCATGCTGCCCCAATTACAACCAGTTATACAATAAATAGAGGTGTCATCATCAATGTATAGCCATGTAGCTCATAAACTTACTTTAAAAATGTTACATTAAATGTTTATTAATGTTTAATTAATTCACATAAATGAGAATTGAATTAGATTTTTCTCATTGCTGATAGTGAAAAAGCAACATGAGGTTGTTTATGAGACAACACACAAACTTGGAAGAAAAAGTGCCTTACTCTGAAGCACTGAGTTAAATTTTCAGTGGAGTGCTTCTAACTAACAATATGCTATTCCTGGTAAAAAGTGATAGACTGAATCAGCACTGCATGGTGCAAAAATACTTCCAGCAAATTAACTTTAGTGTTAAATATTGTAAAATTTCCAGAAACTGTGGTTTCTAAGCGCACTGTCTTCACTGTACTTTAATACTGGCTGTAGCTCATAACTTGTTTTTACTGTTTGAGATGACTCTGCAGGGGCAAGTAGGCAGTTTTGCATCAGCTCGGCCTATTTTCCCTCCTGAGCAAACTCACAGTTTGCACATTTAGGCAATAGCTTTCCTGGAACTGAACCTTTTTAGACTCTTAATAGATGATTATCAGTTTTCTAATCACCTCTGTTGGCATGCATTCCAGAACTTCTGCCAGGTTGTTCTCTTTGCTCCCCACTGCCATTATTCACTCACTCACTCACTTTATAATACAACTACATTTACTTCACAACCACAAGGCCACCATCTGAAAAATTAAGTCTGATGTGGATGCTTGGCATACATGTTTTTCTTTTCTTTCTTTCTTTCTTTCTTTTTTTGTGTGTTTTGTTCTAGTGTTAAAGTTTGACACATTTGGTAAAATTTCTGTTGATTCCAAGTATTAGATATTAATTTACAATTAATTGCAGTTACACCCATTGGATGTTACAATTCTATACACCCTTATGAAACTGCATATTTTTAAGATAAGTAGTTACATCTTTAAAGCAGATTATTCCCAACACAAAAATTCTTTTTTGTATTGGAAATAAAGTAAAATAACTTGTCACAGCTTGACTTTTTGTCAGATTTTCGCAAATAAGTTTCTATTATTTACACATATTCTGTAGGTTTTTGATGGGATTAAGGCCTGGACTCTGCCTGGGCCATTCCAAGACTTTGATTTTCCTTTTAAGAAAGTGTGACTTGGTTGATTTTGATGTGTCCTTTGGGTCACTGTTCCATCAAAATTTGAAATTCTCTTTTATTGTTAGCTTTTTGACAGAGTACAAAATATCTTGGTATTCAGAGCTATTCATTTTCCCATCTTGACAACTGCCCTTAGCCCTGCTGAGAAGATTCAGGCCCAAAGCATAATGGTACCTCCACAATGCTTTACGGTTGATAATGAGCCACCTTGGCTTTGGGGCAAACATATCTTTAGGAATTATGATAAAAAAAACTCAACCTTTGTCTCATCAGAGTATAATGCATTGTCCTAGGTGACTTGGTGAACCTTTTGGGATAATTCCCACAGGCTTACAGATTCTTTTTTTTTTTTAAACAAAAACAAAAAGAACCCAAAAGAGCAGCTTCCAATGATTGCCCTACCCCATTTAAGTCTTGTTCAGAATACAGGAGACAGTAATCACATCTAAGGACTGAGCAGAACCTGCCAGGAATCCCTGTACTTGCTTCACTGTTGTAGCTGACTTCTTGGTAGTGTCCCTGATAAGTTTCCTCCACGTCCTTTCATCAACATTGGAGAATTCTCGTGAGTTTTGCAATGCCTATGTGGTGCCACATTTTCTCCACGTATTGATATTGATTTTGACAGTGTCTCATGGTACATTCAGAGCATTTGACATTCATTTATTTTCATGTCTTGATTGCCACTTTTCAACAATTAACTCTGGCAGTTCTCTGCAACTCTTTGTAGCCCATCACTCATTAAAATGCAACCCCAAACTTACAAGCAAATACAACAACAACAGTTGACTTGTATCTGGTTTTAATTAGAACCACTTTAATTGATGGCAAGAGTATATTACTTATCTACAGGCCTAACGCTGAATGGGACTGTTTATCTCTGAGCCTGGACTGGTGACCTGTCCAGGATGTATCACTGCCTTTCATCTGAAGAGAGCTGAGATAGGTTCCAGGAGACCCTGAATAGGAATAAGTGCATATAGGTAATAGATGGATCAATATATATCTCAGAGGACAGTTGGAACCCCCATTGTGAAAGGTTGTGTAGACTTATGCATTCAGGGTACCGTATTACCATATTACCTATTAGGGACATAAAATGTCCCTAATTATTTTTTTCCTCAATTTTTGTTTTGGAAGAGCACAGACAAGCTGTGATAATTCTGACATGTATGCTGTTGCTATTTCTATCTTTATATATTAAAAACCTACAATTTCTCAGGATGTGTGGACTTTTATCATCCACTGTACACAGTGAAAAGACATGGCTTTAAGGCAAGGAATTAAGTCTTTATTTTTTGCTATATCCCACTCCCCTTCTTCCTGATGTTCATTGGCACAGATGAGCTCTATCTGATCTGCCAGGATTTTAAGCCCAAGCTGGAAAGGTGTAAGGGCCATTAAATAGACATCTTTGTGCTCATTGATGTCACTGGCCTACCAAGCCCTAGAGGTCTTTTCTTTGTACTTAAAGTTTTATCCAAAATGAGCCGACAGATGTAGTCAGGTCTCAAACTGATTCACCCTTGCCCTTCAGCTCTAAAGTTAGGTAACCTAGTTGTAAGCAACATCAAAAAAAAAAAAAAAAAAAAAGAAAGAAAGAAAGAAAACCCTAATATGCATCCTCTTTTGATTCATTTTAATCACTACAAAATATATTACAAAATTATGAAAAAAAGATGAATAAATGTATCTCCATAACAGAAAAATATATTTAAAAAATAGATACATTTTATATGAAGCAGAAAGAAGTTCTTTGGGCTTTCAAGCTGCACCAAGAAATCTAAAATTCTCCAACTCCCATACTTTTCATCTCAGTCTTAAACTGTTGCTCACCAAAATGTGATCAGCATTTACATCAGTTTCTTTAGGGAACAATCTGGCTATAGGATGATCATAGCAGGAAGGTGCCCTGAGTAAGTTAACCATTCTCATTGCTGTTCATTGCCTCAGTATACTTGTCTAACAGGGCAGGGTGGAGCACATGACCAACTGATGAATAATGCAGTGATCAGGGATGAGATCAGGATTGTTCTCTTAAGGTGCTATAGCTCTACAATGGAGGAGCACTGGCAGCTCTATTCTCCTTTATGTTAACATAACTTTTAAGTCTCTTCTTGATGTAAAACCTAACATGTCCTTGCAAAATTACTTCTGAAGTTTCTTCGTAAAGCTTCAACTGTTTAGTTTTTCTTCTTCTTTCAGTAGGTTATAGGTGTAACTGATGTTTAAATGAATGAGGAGGAAGAGAAGAAAAAAATATATGAGTCACATCTAAACAACATCAGTGAGATTAATCCTGTCAAAAAAAAAAAAAAAAGATGTTAGCTGCACCTGATTCAGGCAAATGAGTAGACTTATTTCCAGCAAAGCCCCCAGGTAGTACCTTATGAATTATTCCATCCATTAGTATTCAACTTTTCCTTGTGGATGGTGATGCTGTCATGGGGATAGGCCTCACTCTTTGGTCCAAACTCTACTTTTTGTGTTCTTCTAATAGAGGTTTTAGCACTCATGGAAATTTTGACAGTGCTTCCATCACTATATGATGTCACCTCAGAGCAAGAAAAGTTCTGCAAGATCTTAGGTCCAAAACCAGTCACAGCATTGGTTAATTAGTGATTCAAAAAGTTGCTGCCAGTATATGCATGGGTGATGGATGCAAAACCCAAGCAATTTTAGGGGTTCATCCACTTTACAGTGCTGGATGAATGGATTCAGGTGAATCAATCAATTTTGGCTTTCAAATTGTTTATTTTTGGATTTGAGTGGGTATGTTTGCTCAAAAGATTTATGCTTTGTCTCACAGTGGGGCTTTACATCGTTGCTTTTGATAATCGCTTGGGTCGCAAAACATATGAGATGTACAGCTTTAGAGCTGCCCGTGGGAGGAGTGAACATATACAAGCCTGTCTATTCTCTCAGCTACATAAGATTCTGTGAGACATTTTTATTTGCTTCTTAAAACCTGCAATTCATTTTCCCTACAGGTGGGATTTCATGGACAGCTGAACTATGTGGGTGGAGTGTTGATAGAGGGAAAAACTGAACTCACAGCTATAGAGAGAAGGAAAGAGACAGGAAGAGAAAGAGACTGGAAAGAGAGGACGCCATACAGTATGAGGCCAAGTGAGATAAAGAAAGGGTGAATGGTGAAGAGTGGGGAAAGCAGATATAAACAGAGACTTACAGATGCACAAACTGACAGCATCTCCACATGAAAGAAGAGGGGAGAGAATGAAAGAGAATATTAAAAGAACCATAAGCATGCACTTATTTCTCCACACACCGTGCAGTGAGTGTGTATATATAGTGCCTGCTATGTGTTCTTGCTTGTGTTTATAGATATTTCTCAAGCTGGAATGAAAAAAGAGGAAAGCATTTTTTTAAAAAAAAATGTTCAAGAGCCCCTAAGATCAAGGAGCAAAAGCTGGCACACCATCATGTTTGTTATAAATCGAGAGACAGGAAGATGGAGTGAGACACTGAAAGGAAGGGAGAAAGACCCACTGCAAGCAACAGGGATTCAATGAAGGAATAGGAATATCAATTCACCGAAAAGCAGAGGGCTGCATTCAATTCACAGGCATATGAATATTCGTCTCCATGACTAAAGCTTAGCTACGCAATTTGAAGGCCATTGCATATTGGTACTGCCTGTGTGTCGCTTTTTAAAAGAAACTAAACCCTCTCAAAAGTGTCTATGGGTTTCACAGTAAAAATGAGTAGAAGATTCAAATCTGTGCAAGAACATGGAGCTGCATATGAGGGTGTAAAGGAGGGAGCGATGAGCAGACGAGTCAAAAACTATTCTTAGCCTGCTGCTGTTAACTGTTTTGGCATCCTCACGCATTTACACACACATGCGCGTGCACACATCCACAGAAGAATGTACACTCTGAGGGATGAGCGTGCTGTGCATTTGTCATCCATATAAACCTGCAAAGGATCCTGTAAAGTGTGGGTGTCTATTTGTGTGAGTGAGTGAGTGTGTGTGTGTGTGTGTGTGTGTGTGTGTGTGTGTGTGTGTGTGTGTGCTATAGAAGACTAGAGAGGATTGAACAGAAAAAAAGGGTATAAAGCAAATGACACAAAAATAGAAGGTAGGATGGAGAATGAGAGGAGTGGAGACAAAAGGATAGATAACTGATGTTCTTGTCCTTGTATGAGCTCTAATTCCCCCTAATGTACCTGGTATTAAAGGGGGAGTTCACCCATTTTCTCTGACCTTGACTATAGCACTCAGAGAAGCTCTGGAGATACAGAGCTGGCAGGAATTGGCTGGCTACTTGCCAGCAGTTCATCTTCCAGTCTCTCTAAGACAAAAATGAAATCGCTCTTCATTTTATTGCTGGATATTTTACTTTTTCTGTTATCCTCATGACCATTCTTCTATCCCTTAATCTTCAATTCACATTTAGAAAATACAAGATGCATGAAATTGTTTGCAATCTATGTGCCTAATTGTTATATGTAAGTCTTAATGCTAGTGAAACCTTAGAGCAAATTAATGACAAAAAGCATTTGGATAATTTGAACAATGCTTATAAAAATCTAATTATTGTTAGATTCACTTTGACTTTTATTTCTTTGCTGGGGTGGATGTTTGCTTTTTTTTGCCAACTTTATTTAATTTGCTCAGATTCATCATGTAGCACAGTCCCAAAAAAGTGGAGTCAGTAAAGCTTTTACTGCTTCATAACCTTTTCATTCCTTCTCACAACACTTAAATAAGGTTTAGCATAAGGATACCAAGTGATGCAGCGTTTCAGTTGTTGTTCTGTCCCATTCTTACTGCAAAACATCTTAAGTTGTGTAAGAGTAAAGTTCTCATTGAGGAAAAGTCAAGAACACAGACAGGCCAGACAGTTACTTGTTTCTTCATGTTCCTCAGCTAGGCTCTGCAGTGTAACAGAATTTGGTTTTGTATCGTCTTCTTTAAAAACAAAAAATACAAAGATACATGTATGTCACTGGGAAATACATTAAAATATATATGAAAAAAATAAAGTAAATATAATAATCATGTCAGTCTTTTATCCTTTTGCTTTTACCTTTTTATTTTTTTAATTAGCATTTTCTGTCTTGTGAAGACTTTTGCCGACTTGTAACTAGGGCTTTCTAAGCATTATTTACCATAAAATGTTACTACACATGCTGAGTGTAGTCTGTGAATTCACGGAAAGTCGCCAGTCATGAATGCAGAAACATTTTAGATGAGAGATATATCTGCCAGAACCAGGAATTTAAAAAAAGGGAAAAAAAACTGGTTGTGTTCTTTTTGAGTTTTTTAGGATTTCATTGTGTAGTCCATTTTCCCCTTAAATGTAGGGTGATTTCAATCTGTCTCAGGCCCATTTAGAATGTATTGTAGTTCTGAATATACATCTGATTTGGACTGAATTAGATGGTTTGCAATCAGGAGTTTTATCGGTGTCGTGCTCTGACTGGATGCTGTGCCAGGATGATCAAATGGCCAGCTTATTTAGTCAAAGCATTCAGTCATTGTGGCTGGGTTCCAGTGTTCAGCGAAGGCACTTTTGGGACTAAGACCAGTAGTTGTACTGTAAAGTCTTTAGCATGCTTTGAGCAAAATACCACAAGGTGACAGCCCCACATCTCTAGTTTCAGTCTTGACTTTACAGTTCCGTTCAAAATAGCCAGTTTCAGGAGGTGGAGTGAGTCGCTTGAACTCACAGTATCCACTGGAGATGAAACCAGAGAGGCTGGATACTTCCACTCTGAGCTGTGTGTGTTTTTACAGTAGCCTACAAACATGAACATCCTATTGAATGGCATGTTTTTGGATTTGGACATCCTCCAGAGAATTTCCACGAGTTGTTTTATGTTGGCACTTTTGAGTTTGCAGTCACTTTTAACACCCACATATATGCTCTTGAGCAAGCAATATTTTTGTCATAACATGTCTTTGTATCAACTGACATTCCTCTTAAAAGTATTTTAATAAAATATATTTTCAAATGTATTGGAAAAGTAAAAACTAACTTGTGATTATAAATTACTTGAGGAGAAACAGCTGAATAGCTAATTAAAATCTCATCAGTATCAGTTCAAAAAGGTTTGTGTTGAAATGAAAAGAACTTTTCTGAAGCACTGCTTCTCCATGTCATACAGTGTATACTCACATCAACACATCAACATGTGTCTATATGCTGCTTGAAATGAGCAGAAACAAATGGAGAAGCAAAGTTGATAGCTGTGCATTTCATACTTGTTTTTCTGTCTTCCTCCTCCACACCTTCTCTAATTATCTTCCCATTTTCATTCTGTTTTTATCTCTAATCTTAACTCTACATATTTCACTTAATAACAGTAACACATGACTTTTAGGGAGAACTGGTTGTACAGGAGAATAAGATGTGTGTGTGTGCATCAATGTGATTGTGTATTGTGACAAAAAAATCTAAAAATTTCTTTTTTTAAAATTACTGCCCTTTTCTCTCTCGGCACCTCTCTCAGCTGCACTTTGTCATTCTGTGTTGCACTTAATGAAGCAGAAATGTCATTAGCAGTTTTTCTGACTCAATATCTTGCTCTGTTACAACTTAACGCTTCAAAAAAAGATTAGAACTCGTAAATCATTTTTCATGTCTCCCTGATTTATGAATAGGGCCCCTTTTCCCTTTATAAACCATTTGTATAAACTTTTCAATATATAATGCAAATCAAGAGCCATGAAAGTTTCTGTTTTTTGGGTTTTTTTTTAAAATAAACAAACTAAACTTGTGTTCTAATGATTCGTCCTGATTCTTCCTCATCAAAGATGTTTGACAGACTTATGGAATTTATTTCAATTCAATAATATTTTCCACAATATTTGTATTTTAAATCTCTATTGGTTAGGACCATGTCCTGTTTTCTCCTTTTTGATGCACTGCTTCACATCTTGCTGTGTTGCTCTCAAAGAAGCCCTCTTAAAAACACTTTAAATGTTCATCCTTTTTGTCAGTTGGGGCATCTTCCTTTAAACTCAACTTAAATTGTGAAACAACAGGTGATTAAAGTGTCACCGCTTCAGATTTGTAATGGTCAATTTAGAGTGATAACTTGTTCAGAAAATGATTTAATATTGAGTAAATTGAAAAAAGTTAGACATAATATGTTCTAAAACACTGGAAGCTTGCATTTCAAACCTCATGTCAAGTCAAATATTTCTTTGTTGTATTTTGTCATTTGTGACTGAATACAACAATTTTGCTTCACTGAGTGGCTCTGAGTGGTAACTGTACAGTTTTGAACAACAGTTTCTCTGCCACTCTCTTGCACTTAAGTACGTAAATATTACAATTAAGTAAGAAAAGAATCAGGTAAAAGATGTCTTTTCCTAAAGAGTGATTATAAAAATTAAAAAGTCATATTTAGTCACATTTAAACTCCAAAGTAATATTCACTTATACCATTTTAATTCAATACATTGATATATGTGAAGTTGATGTTTGCACTCAGTGGGTCAATTAATGGATCTGTCATGGTTCTCCATAAAGAAACCAGTTACATGAGTCAGTAGTTCCTACACTGTCGTGACACAATACTTTTCTTTTTCATGTTCACATTTTTCACTTTTCATTGTGGAAATTTCTGGAGAACACTTCTTGCAGTCATGACCCAAAGCCTACACAGCATCTGTTATTTATTATATAGTTGTCATAACATCAGCACCAGATGGAACTGTACTGTACTAATTTTGTTAAGTAGTATTTGCTTGTTGTAACCCAATTTTACTTATTGTGCAGCCTTGTGTGTGTGTGTGTGTGTGTGTGTGGTGGGGGAGAGAGAGAGAGCAGAGAGAGAAAGAAAGAACAGTGAGAGAGCATGAGTTTTCATCACAGTCAGTTCCGCCAGCTGCTATCTGCCATAGAAAATCAGTTTGATGGAACCCATGGTACACACAAAGACATGCGCACACTGCACACTCATGCGCACACACTCCCGTGCATACATATGCACACACAGACACTTCACCTAATAACATCATATCGTCTGCGTACTCATGCCTCCCTCAGTCTAAAAACCACTTAACACCTAAAGTTATTGATGGTATCGTAGTGAACTGGAGTGGATGGGATAACAGAAATCATTGAACAAATGAGGCAGTTGTGAGAGACAGTGAAAACAAAAATTAAAATCTGTGACATTCAGGAAGAGGAGACAGAGTATTCTGCCTTTTTTTTTCATGGTCGATGCCCTCTTTGACCATAATATTAATTGATGTGAACATTCTATTATAAAGTAAAATGAAGCTTTAGATCCAGACGCTTCCCCACGATTTTAAGGACACATCCATATTATTGGTGTTACTAAAATATTCCTTCTTTTTGTTTTTCTTTTACATTGTCTCTGTACAACAAAGATTAAAATAGGTTTAAAAAGAGAATAAGAATCTTTCTAAACCCAACTTTTGCTGTTCAGATGGTTTCATACTGAATACAAAAATGGGACATTTTTAAGGGCAGCACAGTGGTGAGGATGTTTCACAGCAAGATGGCTCCTGGTTTGAATCCTGGTCTTTCATGTGGAGTTTAAAGCATGTTTTCCCACACCTGCAACGGCTTTCCTCCCACGGTCCAAATGCATGCTTGTTGAATTTATTGATGATTCCCAAATATCTTGAGCTAAGAGTGTACATGGTCGTTTGAGTCACTTGTCTCTGTGTAGTCCCGTGATGGATGTGACCAGTTCAGGTCAAATCTCACTTCTCAACCCCTGGGAACCTCCGGTACATTCAACAAGAATCGAAGAATGTAGGGTGGATCAAAAATCTCAAACTGATCAGATTTATCCAAAGCTGAAACCAAAGTCTGAAATTTTTTTTGAGAACATAAAAAGAAAATAATTCTGTTTACTCATAAAACACAGATATGAGCACGTTATATCCTATCTATTAAAAAAAAAAGAAAAAGAATCTCCACAATTTCCCATCTTCTGTGGGTGATTCTGCCTTCTGTCCATCAATCCCAGAAACCAGCCTCTCCCACAACAAGACATGGTCCCTGGGGACTCACCTGGGTGTCCATCTTCACAAGCAGAGTTTGAGGTGGTGCCTTGACTCAACCAGATCACACCTCTGCCATAACTATGATGTACAGATGATTTTGGGATGATGTCCCCAATTAATCTTGATCAATCTTCAGTTGATCAGTTTTCAAATTTACATTTGATATTTAATAATCACATTCAATCTCCTCACTTCTGAAATGTGTCTATTTTCTATTTTCTGCAGAATTATATTTTGTGGCCATTTAGTTCATTAGTGCTTATTTCATTTGTTTATTTTATTCTCATTTCCTGTTTTCCTCTCTAATATTTCCTTGTTATTCCAGTTACGTTGCTTTAGTTTACCATCCTATAATGAACAATATCCATATATTTGCACCTTTCTCCATTATTGTATGCTTTTGATGACACTCACAACTCAGAGTTGGTTTGTCATGCATATTTTTCCCTAAAGGCTAAAATATCTTCAGTGTGAATTTATAACTTCAGATTATAGGCTGATTAACTAATTATTGTTTTATTTATTCTCCCTCTGTTACAGAGGTGGTGACCAAAATCGAGGAAGACAGTTAAAATTAATAATCATAATAATTATTTTGGACAACCTGAAACTCTAAACTTTATTAATTATTAATATTTACATTTATAGGATGGGGGGTAATGCTACACATGTGTACCTTTCCCGCTATCTTAAATCTTGCTGTTCTGAGTTGGATTGTCTTAGGGGCATCTTTGGATCTCTGTCCAGTGCGGTAGACCCCAGTCTTTACCATACTTGTGGGCAAGATCTCTTATTGTCTGTTTCTCTAATGTTGCAAGGTGGTTTCATTTACATCACACAAATGCAGTTTTTAGCTCCTTTAGGAAAAGATATGCTCACTTAAAGAAAAATAATTTCAGCCCACAATTAATTCCACACAACATAAGTTCAGATGTCCAACACACACAACAAAAACACCCACAGACTTCTGCCCAGTGTGGGGCCTATTCATTTATAATCTGCAGAGCATACTATAATGGTTGTGCTTACATATGTTAAATGAAATGGTCATTTATAACACTATGGGCCACCTACCGTGTGTGACCATGTATAACATAATTGGGAATCAGGTACATTACACCACACAAGTGTATCCAATTTAAGACACAGCCGGGTGCAAGGAAAGGTTGCTGTCCTGCTTTTGGTTTACGCATGGTGAATATCTCATTAGATTAAAAACAATGTCCTGCTATTCAGCATTTTAGAAATGATGAAATGTATGTAGTTCTTGAGGTACCACATTGTCAGTCAACAAGGGGCAATGTTTTCTCTTCCTACAGAAGATACAATGATGTGCTCTAAAACTGTCACCTTTAATGAATCTAAGTTCATTGTGATAAACAGCATCAAGGGCCCTGAGCATATGGGGTGGCTGCATCCATGTAAATCACATCAGAGCAGTCGAATACTAATAAACAATGTTGTCTGTACAGCCGGCAGTTCGCTCTTTAAAGAAAAGCATTTTTAAAAAATTTGACTGAAGTACCTTAAGCTAATTCAGCTTCCTGCTGATTTCCAGTTTGAGCATTGACAGAAACAGTTACGTAAAAACCAGTACCAATATCCTGGACCGCCACCTAGTACACTGCTCAAGTGTTTGGCCAACAATTTCAGTGAGATTGTATGTTGATTTTCTAAGTTTGTGGATGTTCTGTGGAGTTATGGGAACACATTTTGTTAACAAGACATTTTCTTGTTGGGTTTTTTGAATGAGAAAATAAATATATTTTTTCCAAAGTATTCCATTGTGGAGGTGATGGTTGAGCTGTTGTTGCCATCAAGACCACAGAATGAGATTTGCATTATCTTCATACTTATCAAACCATTTAGTGACCCCTTCTGCTGACGTATGAATATGCTATCATTTTAGAGGCCACTCTCAGCAGAGTATAAATGTTTCATTGCATGGCGAGTCTCTTACAAAGAATTCATAAGAATGCACAGTGAAATTTCTTTCAAAGTGGACAAATGGCCCCAAATCGTGCCTCCAAGTGCTACCACAGCTTAACAGGACTCCTCCTCACTGCAGAGATCATGGGTTCAGGATTTCCTTTAATTTTTCACTCTTCTGAACAAATACATTGGTAATTACTACACAAATTTCAAAATTGATGCAAACTATGGAATTAACCTACATGAATATTAAAACTGATAAGATTTAAAGATCAAATATGGCTGGTATTATGTTCATATGTTGTTGGGTTAAGAATTTGAATGAAAGGAGATTTGTTGTTTTGTTCTGTTTCTGTTTTTTTCATGTGTTTCTTTGTACTGTGATGAGTAAAGGAATTAGTGCTCAAGTGATTTGAGTGTTTTCTTCTCTCCAAGGCCGTGGATTATACAAAACAAACTAAAATAAAAAATAATTAAATAAAGTGACAAAAACAAGCTTGCCTACAATTTAGAGTTTAATTTGTCTTTCGATAATACAGCTGAGCACTTTTAAGTCTTCCAAACTGTCTCCATGTCCAATTCATTCATGCTAATTTTAAAGTTTACTGAATTTAACTTTAATAGCTTTTTATATTAAACAGATTGGAAATTAAACACAAGTTACCAGACCTTTTCCTAGTTAGGATGGTTTGCAACCTGTTGAATCGTACATCATGACATTTCACAAGGTACTGGAGCAGTTGGACATGACCTAAAGTGTAAGAGAGGGTACATGTAGGTGCATCAGGACCTGCAGCACATAGGTAAATCAATAATGAAGTCAATCAATGTTCTAGAATGACTCAGCTTGCTGATGCTTATTTCAGATTTAGTAGCATCATATGAGGAGGCTGTTCAATCAAGACAGCCCTAAAATTCAAATGAACTGTAAAGGTTTTGATGTAGAAATGTGATAACAATTGTAAAAGTAAATACATTCTTAATGTAAGTCGTTGTAGCTAAAGGAGGTTCAATTCAAGAACTCTTGGTTTTTCAGTTTTGGGGTAGGATTCCCTCTTTACTTGACTATGAAGGAGGGATTTGTACACATAGTAGCACAGGCATTATATTTAATACTTCTGACCTTGCATACATGTTTATACTGATTTTACCTTAAATTGCAATTTGGTGCTCTTTTTTTCTTTTAAAATAGTGCAGTTTGTCATCTATCTTCCTTTAATGATGATCTCTTTGAGCTGTATCAGTGTTAGTTATCTTAGTTTTTTTTCCAACCTGAAAGCCCATTTGTATCACATTTCCAGGCAATGGGACACTTAATTTATTTGAAATAACTAACAGTGTCTTTTTATACATGATTCTTCCTTGCTAGTTCAACAGCTGTTGTTTGTTTAACCCTATTTTTAAGAGTTTTCAGTATTTTGAAATATTTTTTTCTGGGTAATTATATTTCATATATTTTACTTTTTTGTTTGTCTGGTTAATTGCTGTTTACATGCAGAGCTTCAATTATACAGAGACACCCGGGAGTTCAAGTTTCTCTTGAGGGCTGAAAGAAAACTGAGTGTGCTAAAAGCATGTGGTACATGAACATGAAGGCTTTACCATTTTTAAGTGTCTTGCTTGTTTAAACTAATATCTGCAGTGTCAAGATCATGCTGATGGCAGATGTACTTCACTCCACAACAACTTTTTATTGAAGGGTCACCAAAAATGACCCCAACAACAACAGAAGGCCAACGTGTCTCCTCAAATACAGACCCACTGGCCCCGAATCAAAGACACAATCAGCATGGGAGCCAGGTAAACAGGTGTGGTACTGCAGTCCATTATCTAAGCCTGAGTTCAGTGAATGGTACAACAACAATAAATCCTTCTTAATATTCTTTGCTAAAAGCCTGAACTAGAGTGACTGCAGTTTTTTAATCAAGTGATAAAGATATGATTCAGTGTACTTTTGTAGCTAACACTTTGATCTTTGACAAACTTACCAGATACTGACTTTGTCTTTCATTCATGTGTCATCCTTCTCTTCTGGTCTCATGCTCCTTAAGTTCTCCTCTCCTGTCTGCAGTCCTGTTCATAAGCTATATACTGAGGGTTTTTGTAAACCACATCGCTCATCTTCTCTAGAATCATGTTTATTATGACCTCTGCTCTATTTACACATTTTTATATCAAACTAGTTTCTTACTCTTCTTTTTTTTAATTTATTCATTTATTTATCTTTATTTATTCAAAGTTACTTCCTTAATTAAATTGAGCTATTTTGTGTCTGGGCTAGTAAAGCCTCCAACCCTCCTGCAACTCTGAACAGGATGTAGGTATAGCAATAGATTTATAGCTGTTTGCTGAACACATTTCATTTACCTTCTGAAACACACATTTTTCTTCAATCTAATTTTCAGAAAAACTGTGCCTTGTGGGAAAAAATTGAGACCACTGAGGTAGAATATTGAAATTAGTTAAGAACCCTGTTGTTCACCAACTGAAGCTTCTAGGTAAAGCTGCAGAACTCTCATACTCACCTGCAGTTGTGGTGGTAGGAGATAACCCCGCATCCACCTACCAGCTTGACCCCTCTGCTAAAGTTTTCTCTCTTTCTGTTTTTCTTTTCTTAGAAAAAAGAGATATGTCCCATATTGCCACGGTCACTTTACTAACACTGACAGTGAAGCAACCTAACAACTGCACTGTGTTCGCTCTCTGTCTGTTTATCTAACTGCGATGGTCACACACAAAATCTGCTCCTGCCAGACTGTATGCAGATCTGCCGCTTAAATTAGACACACAGCATGACAAAAATAGATTGAAAATCCCTAAAAACTATTTAGCTTTGAGCAGTCTCCCAACCAGCTAACCTTATTTCTCATCTGTTGCTACAGTGACAGAAGGTACTTCGTCTTTTCCAGCTGGCCTGACTTGCACCTTGATGCTCTTGTATCTACAGCACAGCTAAGCTAATGCTCAATACCAGCAATGACCAGCCCAGTGGTTAAACTGGGTTGGTATGTCACACCAAAATAGTGGCATAAAAAGTAAACAAGAATTTAAACATTTGGATTTTAAAAATATATTTGCAGTGCCCAGAAACCCCATAGGATATGTTTGTGGAACATCTCCACAAGCATGTAGAAAATTCAGAGTTTGTAAAAAATACCTTTACCCCTCTGAGAAGACAAGCCCTTTGAGAGATGTAGAGGGAAAAAAAGAAGTAGTATAATGAAAAAGAAAAATGCTGGATGTTCTTAGACTTCAAGGATAAGGGCAGAGTGAATGCTGGGAAAATGAGGCAATAACTACTTACTGTAGTACAGTGAGGAAGGAAGATGAAAGCTTTGATATAAGGGAAGAGAAAAGAGGCAATCAAAAAGATTGATTGAAAGAAAAAAATAAGATGGATGAACACATCGGGGCCAAAAGCAGAGGAAAATGAGAGGGAGGAAAGGAAAAGAACTGTGAGCGTAGTATCGAGCTTGGAGGATGGGGTTGGGGCACAGGGAAGGGTACAGAGAATGTGGCAGATGGCAGTGATGGTTTACTGATTTACAGTAGGACAGCAGGGTTACCTCATAAACCCCCAGAGGGCAATAAACCAATAGGTCCAACACTTCAACTCGTGTTTCACATCTTTGATTATTTTTAATGTTATATTACCACTCTCCATTTTTGTGAAACTGGCTACAAAGAAGGTTTCTTGAATTACACAATTTATCATATGGAAGAGTTCTTGTAATTATTGAATTATTTGTCAAACTGATTCACTCTTGGATGCATTTATATGGTAGTGCAGGTGCAAAATGAAAGAGTTTTAAAACTCCTCTTCAAGATGCATCTCACTAAACCCATAGTCCTCTACCTCATGGCATTGCATTTCCCAGAAAATGGATGTAAACAAGTATTTGTCATAGTGTTATGTAATTTTTGGCTTTAAATAGTCAGATGTCTGAAGCCTTTTAAATATTGGATAGAAAATATCTCTTCCATAGCAATATAAAAAAATGTTGGAGAAGCTTCCAACAATAAAGACACAAAACCATTTCAAGCTCAAATATTTTAAGAGTGACCAGAAAGTTACTTTTGCTGACAAAACAACTACTCTATATGTAATCAGATTAAGCAAGCTTGCATTCTGTTAGATGATTTTCAAAACTGCCTGAAAATCATGCAACTATCTAAAATAGCTTTAGAAAATTGATGATATACTGTGGAATAATAACGGGGCAAACAGAGAACCAAAATATTCTTAAATATTAAAAGCTTTAACATGCAGAGCTGCTATATGGAAAATGTAACTCGTTTTTATTTATACTATTTTTAATAGAATTTATACTTCACTATTACTGTTACATTTGAATACTTTTTTCATCCATTTTCTATACCTGTTTTTTTAATGCTATACAGGCTCACGGGGGTCTACTGGAGCCTATCCTGGCTCATTACAGGCGATAGACAGGGGTACAACCTGGACAGGTTGCCAGTCCATCACAGGAACACATACAGAGACAAACAAACAACCATGCACGCTTACGTCTACGGAAGATTTAGGGATGTCAGTCAACCTAACATACATGTGGGAGGAAGCCAGAGTACCTGGTGAGAACCCACACAAGCATGGGGAGAACATGCAAACTCCACACAGAAAAACTCCTTCCAGGCCCAGGGGTCGAACCAGGAAACCCTCTTGCTGTGAGGCAACAGTGCTAAGCCATCGTACTGCCCCTGAATACGTTTCCTTGCTGGTAAATTTCACTATAACATGATATAACGTAACTGAAATTTAACATTACATAACAGAAATGCATTTTTTCTCAAATTAACAGATATTTGTATGAAGCTAAAAATCTTGGATAAACCAAACAAAATTCTTTTGTTTAATTTACAGTCCCTATGTATTTTTTTAAACAATGTGCTATCCTTTCTGACTACGTTTCAGACTGCTTGGGTAGTCTGTCCAGACAGGGGATTGGTCAGGAGTGTGAATGCGTGTCTGAATTGCTGAGTGAGTGCATGTTCAAGTGTGAGAGGAAGGATGGATGGAAGGAATGGCGCAGATAATAGGCCCCTCTATCTGGAGGTGAGAGACGAAGAGGTGCAGAGGGAAGTGAAAGGGAATAGATGGATGGTCTGGAGCAGCAGGATGAGTGTAGATAATGGCTAGACATAATATCCGTCAGACAGAGAAGGAAAGAGTGACAGAGAGGGAAACGAGAGGAGAGACAACAGGTAAGGTGTGGCAAAGCATGAAGGCAAGCATAAAAGGATGCAAAGAATGAAGGGGCAAATGTAGAGGGAAGAGTGCATATTATGTGCTGAAATCCCAAATGTAGAAGGAGGGGAGAAAAATGAAGAGATTTGATTTGATACTTGTGCATGAGTGGTGCAATGCCTACAGATAATGGGCTACGCCTAATGTATGGAGGGAAGGGAGGTTGCAAAGATGATGAGGTGGGATGGAAACATGAAGAGAAAGTTGTAAATGGATCATTTATTCTCATGCCGTCATAGTTTAAAGTGATAGTATATGCTCTTTTTTGTGTACATTGTAGTGACCTATTTGTACGAATCTCATACTCTATAAGACTAATAGGGCTATTAGATAGGATGCAGTATAAACTATTCTGATCATAAAAGCTGGGGGCACCTCATGGGAGCAGGGTGCACCTGCATAAATTGTGCCAATGTTTGATGTTAGTTGCTAGGGGGAAAACATGTTTTCCAAGAAGTGGATACCAGATATTAATGAGTTTTGTTTGAATTGTGGACTTTGGTTCACAAAGATAGCAAAAACAGAAAAAAATCTCCTGACTTTGATTTTACTGACGAGAAGGAGGAGATGAGCTACAGTGAAGAGGTAGAAGGTTGGGATACATGACATCCTCAAGCAGAGACAGCCGTTTGAAGAATTTAGGCTCATCCAGGAACTCCAGATGTACACTGACCATTTTCAGGTGTAGTTCGGGCTGAGTGGGGAATAACTTGACAGCCTGTTGGGGAGAAGCACAGTGGCTCGCAAAAATGAGGACAAGCTTCATGAGGCTGATCACTCCAACAGAACATCTAGCAATTTGTCAAAGGTAGGTGGTTATGTGGTCTGTCAGGTTCTCTGCAATTGGAAGCATCAATGTCTTGTCACAGAGTGGTGCACCCAAGTCAAGTTTTCTTTTTTTCTTTTTTTTTCTTTCTTTTTTTCTTTTTTTCAGTGATGATGCAATGATAGACAGGGAGAATGTATTCTTGCACAATGCAACACATATATAATTAGGACTGATAGCATAGTGCAGCACCCACTGAATTCCATGAGAAAGTCCAGTGTGTACCATGTTGCTTTAAGTTGTAGACAGTGTCACTGAGGCAAATTCCAGCACACGACCCCAGCACGTCTTACTCAGGACAGATAATCTGATTCTCAAAAAATTACAATGTGTAGCATAGATAAAGGTCTTAATCTAATATCTAGAAGAGCGGAGAGGAGGACAGAAGTGAAGGGAGGAAAGTGGAGAGGATGGAGACAGGAGGAGATGGATGTATTGATAAAGAGAACTTAAGGGACCAGTTTAAAATATGGTTAGATGCGATGTCTGGCGACTGAAAGAAGAGCTGTGCTGGAGAGAGACAATAGTGGATAGAAAAATGAAGGAGCGAGCATAAATGATGAGATAGGTCTAATGTGTGGAGGAATAGCAGAGGACATATGGGAGGATAAGAGGGCAATGGATGAATGGATGGTGGGACAGAGTACAGGGATGGATGTGGTGAAGAGGGGAGACTAAGAGAGAAAGAGATGGATAGATGGACAGTGGAAGAATGAGTGTAGATAATGGCTAAGCCTAATGTCTGGAGGGCAAACATCCATCTGACTGACCAAATTATAGTTCAGCTAGCTTTCTACCAGCTAATTACTGGAACACAGGATTCTCTCTCAGTCTTTCTCTGCCTGTGGCCTTGCCTTTTTCTCTACTTCACCACTCAGGGTGATTTTGAGGGCTTACGAGAGGTGAGGATGCCCATGCTGATAACATGCCACCCTGTCCAACTTATACCTGCCCTTTTATTTCTCGCTGTTATACAGAAACTCACATGCCTAGCAGATGGCTCTGCAAAGGAAATGTATTTTTTCCCTGCCCTCTTCCTCACTCATTTGCCTTATTTATCACTCCCCTGCTCCCTTGTCAACAATCGTTTTTTCATGCCTAATCTAAAGAAGAGATACGATGATATGTCTACTATTGTTGTTAGTTATTAACCTTCAAACTTATGAAGTTTTCTTTTTAGGGAGTAAATAAGTGGGGTTAAAACTACATCTCATTGTATACATTCAATTGAGTATTTTAGCCAAAAGAAATTGAGTAAGGAACATATCTGGGGGCAGTTTTGGGTTCAGTATCTTGCTCAAGGGTATTTTGAAATATAAACTGGAATGTGTGGATTGATCCTATTTAAAAATGTCTGCTCTATCTCCCGAGCAACTGCTGGTTTCTGACGAGCTACTGTAATCAAGACCCTGCTACGTGCCTTTTCAGTAAATATTAATCAAATTTAGGTGACCTGTTATTGATGGGTAAACAATGTGTGTATTAAATAACAAAACTTTGAACATTTCTCTCTTCAGCTTTTGTGTTTAAGAAGCATAAGTTTTCAAATAAAGGAAAGCCAGTATAAAGATATTTTTATAGGATACCACCAGAGCACATTTGGAAAGCTTGGTATAAATTCTTCATGTGTCTGATGTTTATGGGGGGCAATGGAAACAGCGGTCCCCTTTTATAAGAAGTTTCATTATTTAGTGTTTTGACAGTGGAGAAATCATGTCTTTGGCACAGCTGAATCTCCCAGACTGAGATTTAGTGTCGGGGACTGCTTTCAGATTCGGTTTACATCATTCTAAGGCTTATCAAACCAATTTCCTTTTGTTCCCTGAAGATGCAGTTATTATCTTCCTGGAAGATTGAACATATTCTCTCGCTCAACACATTTAATGTGCCGCCAAAGATGTCCACTGTAGCTTTACCACACCAGGAAAACACATCCCACATGGGAGAGCCTCTGCTGCAGTGAGCACTTGCTAGTTGGGCACCTTGTGAATAATGACACCTGCAACCATTATAATTTCTGAGGACATTAGATATTTATCTGCACTGTCGTTCTACTCCACTTGTCCTTAAAAATATTTTAAGCATAATGAGGTGTTCATGAACTTTAAAGGTTGGATTAAAATTATGTTTGTGCTCTGCAAACATTCCATATTTCTAGTCTGTTCATCAGTGATGGAACTGCAAATGAAAATGAGTGATACTTATTTATCTTGTATCTTTGTATCTATTATCCACAAATACCAGCCTCATTTTTTGTTGCCCTACATCAAACACATTGATGTTGAAAGTTCCACAATCAGTGCTTTTGTTACAGTGGATTTAAGGTCCCACCAAAAATTATCTAATGACTTAAAACAGAAGGTCAGAGTCTCTAATAATCATCAGGGATAATTCAACTTTGTCAACACATAGATCTGTTTCAACTGATCATTTTGCTGATCAATCATACATTTTGGGATTCCCTTTCTTCTTGTAACTGTTTTTTCTGCAAGTTAAAAATTATGCACTAAACAACGGGAGAAATGATTTCATTTGAGAGGCTGTAGGACACTGTGTCCTACGGCCAGCGTGTACCTGCATGTGTACGTGTGTGAGCTTTTAAACGGCTGTTTTACAAACATGTTAAAGGAAAACTGCAAAGGATGAAAGTGCAAGCTTGTTTTGCTGTGGTTTTCCATATGCTGTGCACTGCGTATTTACTATTTGTGTGCACAGGGTATAAGTTTATTAATCTTCCTGTGAGCTGACAGTACAAACGGATGAATGCTTATTACTTGCGTTCACATCAAATATGAATGCTGCCATCAGGAATCAATAACTTGCAGTTGTAAAAATGGGTGAGACTAGCAGATTATTACATCCATATTTTATAACTGGGTTTCTCTCTATCTAAAGTACCCTGAGATGACTTTGTTGTAGTGCTACATAAACAAAATAAAATGCAGCTGATAAAACTTCAATCATAATGTTTATGTAAAATAAAGTGACTGCATTTTCTGAATAAACTCAGGGATATCTTCTTAAATTTTATTGATGGCATCTGATTGATCCTTGATTTTTTAGTAATACATTTCAATGTTATAGCTTGTGTCATGGTGGTGTGTATGTTTTCTTAGAAACACGCACACACTTGTGAGAGCACATGTCCCTCTGGGACAGTGAAGGCATCTTATCTGTCACATGTTTGAAAGTCTGGATTCCTGTTATGAATTTAGCCTTTCATCTTATTTAAAAACAAATGAAGTGAAAAAGAAGCTTGGCTATAAAGACAGTGTTTCTATATGTGATTCATATTTATCCAAATAAGGGCAGAAGATTCCAGTAGCCATATGCTTCAACTTAATGTGGTTTGTTCTCTGATACAATCTGACTAAACACTTTAATTCCTTTAGGTTTCTTTCAGTGAAGTTCAGACTATGTAATTTATATTGTTGTTGAATAGAGAAATACATACTAATGTAACAGATGTCTTTGTCTTGTGTTTGGGAACTCATACTCAAACCTTAACATGTGTGTCCAGTCAAGCTTATTTTGTGTAGCACATTTCATTGAGCGAGTTGAAACACAGTGTGCTTCAGTTGGTATAAAGAACAGAAACACAACTTTGTACATGACACAGAGATTAAAATGATTAGACATGCATAGTCTTAGGTGAAAGCTTGTGAAAATAAATATGTTTTTAAATGAGGATAATGTGATAGTGGACTGTAGTTGGTGGGGTACAATGTTCCAAAGAGTTTGGACCGTAGTGACTGAAAGAACCATAAGGAGAATTCAGACTGATTCTTGGTAAGAAATGGAGCCCTTCATTTGATGATCTTAGATATCTCTTTGGTTCTTATTTAGTGAGCATTTGGTTTTTCCCAAGCATTTCCAGCAGATGCTGGGAACAATTAGGGCAAATTCATCTGTACTCATTAACATCACACTAAGATATAAATGCATCCTGCCAAAGCAACGTTTGAAGCTCAAGGAGGCATCTACTCAAAATCTCCTCTTAAACTGACGCTTCCAAAATGCATAACATGCCAGATATTTGGTTGGAGTCTGCAAAGTTTCAGAAAGCTTTTAAATCACATCTGTTAAGAGTTCACAGATAACAATTGGCGACTGCCCATCAAACCTCAATCCAAACAAATGTTTCAATAAAAATATTAGCCTGACTTCAACCACATTACCAAGGTGTATCAGTCCAATGAAGTTAAGTTTGGTTTAGTTCAGTTTAGTTTGGATTAAGATGTTACATGGATTTGAAAACTTTAGTTTCACTGAGACTAAAGCAGTATTTTTTTTCTCTTTTTTTAACATCATATAAACCTATGGGGCTGGTGTCTTGTAAAGGGAAAAAAAATCGGAAACACTTCTTTTAATATACACAGTGGATTAAAATGCAGTATCTAAACACTTTGTGTCATTGTATACATTTGATTAATAGTTGTCGTCTTCTTCTGGGGGGTAATGAGTGTGGATGTTTATATGTTAAACGGCAGGGTTCATCTTGCTTCCTGAGTTCATTAACCTGCACTGGAGTGTTACAAAATTGCAGATTTGTTTTACTGTCAGTAATAACGCAATTGTCTTTCAGATGGACATGACTTGCAAAGTAATACAAATTTGGAAACTTGTTCAGTTTGAGTTGCACACTGCTCTGATTATAATGTTTCATCACAAGTATATAGTTGAATTTTCCCTGTGTTTCTCTTAATTGGCCTTAATTTTTGGTGTAATTTTAATTTTAGGATTTTCCCTGGGTTAAGACTGCCCCGCAAGAAAACTGAAATGGCACGTGGTGGACCTAATTTCATTTACTGAAGCTGTGCCTCACTGAGAAAATTAACTGGTGCCAGGTTTAAATATAGTGGGCGGTTAATGTAATTTAAGGCTTCAATGAAATGTCTAATTACAGTATCTCATTTAAGTATTGATATGACTAATTTCATTCTACAATTCAATATAATTCAAAATCAGGAAGAGTCGTTTTGCTTCCCTGCCACAAACAGAAGGAGAAAAGAGCTTTATTTGTCCTCTGGCCTTTTGTGGTTTTGGCTTCTACAAATGACAAGTCATGCAAAACATTAAGTGAAGGAGCTGGGTTATCCTTTTTTGGTTTATCATTATTATTATTATTATTGTTATTATTATTATTATTGTTGTTGTTGTTGTTGTTGTTGTTGTTGTATGATGTACCATAAAGATGAGAAAGGGGAAACTGAGGCCATGTAGTATTTTTATGGTAGAATACAAAAACAAATTCACAAAAGACGATGCATCACTGGAGACACCAGCAGTACTTCACACTTAGTGATTTTGTTGATGAATTTAGGTAGTTTTCAGACACCCACATAACTTATTTTCAAAATATAAACAAGAGAGAAATCTAACCACCATTTTGACAAGTATTCCTAATGTTGCCCAGAAAGAACCAGATCTTTTCCCAGGCTGCAGAAACTCCTCTTCCTGTCTGATTTTTGCTTTGTAAAAGGCAGCTGCACCTGTGAGCTTGCTTGTGGACTGTGCAAGAAAACATATGAGATGTTGCATCACTTGTAGACTGGTGTCTTGGAGCTCACTATGTAAAATACAATAGATGTCTCAGCAATGATGTTGATTTTAACTTATCTGGCTGCTAGTTTTGTTGCTATGCTTGGAAAATCAGGATTTGATTAAAGCAGAGAATGAGTGTAGACATGCTTTGATACTGACAGCAGATAGACACATGGTTTCAGTGAACCACTTTTCAGATTTGCTTCATTGTCTGATAAAATAAACATGAAATGTGCGAACGAGACCAGCTTTATTGGGAATTTGGGTGGAAAATGCATGCAAATGCATAAAGAATACAAGTTATATAAAGTATATGCAAGCAAAGAGAGCGAGATAACCAAACAGATTCAATGAGCTGCCACAAAGCAGAATGCAAATGTGATGCAGAAATCAAAAGCCTAATAACAAAAATTGTAGGACAATTCCAAGGAAGGGCCCATGATCTGAAACTGAAGAACAGCATATCACAAGGCATGCAAATAAATCAAAAGACTCAAATAAAAAAGATTACAATAAATGTTTTGGAATAACCAAGTCAGGCCCCAAACAAGATGCTGAGGCATCACCTTAGATGGGCTTTGTAATCAACACATTCCCAAAATAATAGTGAACCAGACTCATGTTCGTAGGAATGGCCTATTAAAGGTTTTACTGTTTCAAATGAGACAAAAACATCCGTGATCAAATGATGTGATAACTACTGTAGAAATAGGTCAAGATATGAGACTTTAAATTAACAGAACAGACAATATTCCTCAGAAAACACAATACAAAGATATTTGTATCTTTGTGAGCCTGAAGGGTTGTATACCATTATATTTATTCTGAAGGCACGAAATGCTCCCTAAGCTTTGTATTGCTGTTTTATTTTATGTTCAGTATCATGCTGCAGCAGTTCAGGTCTCCCAACCCCATGCTGTGTGTCTGTGTGTGTGTGTTTGTGTGTGTGTGTGTGTGTGTGAGAGAGAGAGGGGAGGTGGGGGAGATAATTAAATCTACAGCAGCTTCATGTTGCTACCTGTGGCTGTGTATCTGTGTGGTAATTAAATCTCTTTCTCGGGATATCTGAAGGAATGGAGATAGAAGGCTTAGTGGCAGAGTGATTTACTGTGACATAATGACACTCATACTAAAACACACAACTAACAGCGTGTGTGTGTGGAGAAGTGTGACTTCTAACTTCATACTGAACAGTATTCTGCATACTGTACCCTTAATGAGGGTTCATCACACTTCAGGCCATCTCTTCTTTTTTTTTGAAATTTAAATCATATATGGTAATCTGAAATTTGCAGAAAAGTTGGTGAGACAGAATTCTAAAGACATCACTCTGATCCTGAGTAGTTCTGAGATTTTTTAAAAAAAAAAAACCTTTATTTTATTTTTTAGTTAATTAAAGGGATTCATTCACATCAACGCATCAGCACTGGCTCTACAGGATCGTCTTCTTTTGTTTTCTGTTACTGTAAGCAGTGGTGGACTCTCGATGTACTTACTCATAGAGAGTCGAGGTGGGTGGTGGTGGTGGTGTAGACATTACTGCTTGATCATGATTGGCTTCCAAATCAAAAATAAACTACAGTATGTTGATATATTTCCAGTTCACTCTTTAGCTGTGTGATCATTCTTGACATTAAAGCTTTTTTCTAGCCCCGCATGGCTACTTAGCATAATCAATATGAAGCACAATGCTAATTCAATAAATAACTTCAACTGATTTTTTTTTTAACTTGATATTGACACATACAGCATTCACGCCAACTCATAATGCACTCTTAAATTATATATTCCTCAGTCAGGCTTTGGCAAATATCATCAGTATATCTTTTCTCAGGAATAAACAAAACAATCATTCTGCATCTCTGTCATGTTTTCACTTCATCCTCCTCATGTGCCTGTGTCTGTCTTCATCCACAGAGCTGTAGCAAATCACTTTTAACTCTTAAAAAGTTCCTCTCAATTATGGTATGAGCGCTGCTGTTAGTAACATGACGACAGCTTGATCGCTCTGCCAGTGGGTTAGATAATAAGTAAAGCAGAACAGTGACACTAAATCAAGTCTGTATGTAATACAAATTTTGTCTTGAATTTAGAATAATTACATTAGCTAGGATTTCCCATTTCTGTCCTCATGAAAAGGCTGTTGCTCCTGTGGAGTCAGAGGTCTGGAGTGCGATTCATTTTTATCAGGTGGCTGCTAGAAAAGACTTTTGCTGTCAAGTCCAATGTCTTTAGTAAATGTTCTGCCATGATGTCCACATAGTTGACAGGACCAGTCAGAGGGAGTGTGGGCTAACCTGCCCAATTTATGCAATTTTCATGGATGAGCTCCTGTCATTGTGGTAGGCTGTCGGTAGACAGTAACGTAACCTATAAGTCTTTCTGACATAAATTCATGACCTGTTAACATTTTATTTTCTGAATTCTTAAAGCCTTTTATATTATGACACACAGATTAAAAAAATCTTTTACAATGAGGGCGAGGGTATTATTGATAATGAATTCTCACCCTTGATTGAGATAAGTTCAAGCTGATGCAAACACGCCTTCTGAGTCCTATATCACACATAACATTACTTCATAGTAGAGCTGAGACTTTATAAAACTACCAGAAGGAACATAAAAGGTATGGGCACATACATGAGCAACAAAAGACTAGAATGGTTATTGGTACTAAAACGTAACATATAGAGGAACATCATACACATAAAAGTTTTAACTGGGAACAGATCTGTGACATGATTGGGTATAAAAAAATCATCTTAGAGATGTAGATTCTCTCATAAGTAAAGGTGTGCATCATTCTGAACCTATATTTTGTGTAGTTGGTGAATAACATTTCTTCGTGTAAAATTGTGAAGACTATAAGAATATCTCACCATCTACG
This sequence comes from Zenarchopterus dispar, assembly GCA_028564865.1. Taxonomy (NCBI): domain Eukaryota; kingdom Metazoa; phylum Chordata; class Actinopteri; order Beloniformes; family Zenarchopteridae; genus Zenarchopterus; species Zenarchopterus dispar. The sequence goes on from JAOWBL010018614.1 coordinate 32,235, forward strand.
TCATATTATGGAAACATTGTTTGAATCTGGAGAAAGCCCAAAAATCAATATTGGATGCCTGTGATCTCAGGGCCCGAGGGCAGTACTGTGTTAAATATAGGCGTGATTACATAATGGAAATCACTGCATGAGCTCAGCAATAATTCTGGAAATCAACACAGTTCGCTTTGTCCACAAATGAAGATTAAAGAAAAAGCTATATGTGAACATGATCCAGAAATGCTGCGGTGTTCTCTAGGCAAAAGCTCATTTAAAGTGGCCTAAAGCCATGCGAAAAACTGTTCTCCTGTCAGAGCAACCGAAAGTTTATATTCTTTTTGGAAACCATGTACACTACATCATCTGGACTAAAGAGGAGATGGACCACATGTTTTTTGGCCTGTACTCAATCCAAGAATTTCCATTTCTGTGGGTTTGGGGGTGCAGTAGTGCCTATGGAATCTGCATCTTATGCAAGTGGAAAAGACATATCCATGGTACAAGTTATATATGGGTGTTAAAGCAACATATGTGCTCTTCCTTTTCATGAAAGAGCTTGCATTTTTCAATAAGACAACTTACAGCATCTATTAGAAAAAAACATTAAATGCCTATTGCTGCTATCAAAACTAAAATTACATGTACTTTTTGTTAGACGGTGCATTTACTAGGTTTAAACATTGAATAGGTTATTTATTTTTATTGCTCTGTTTTTTTTTATCAAAGTAAGGTTTTTGAAAGTTTTCACCATTTGTTTTTATTTACATTTTATGCAGCATCCCACCTTTCTGGGAATTGAGGTAGTTATTCTGTTTGTTGTTCTTATCATGGTGGTGGAGGGCCATACAACCCTCACTTCACTGAAGATAAGAAAAACATTTTTTCAAAGGGCTATACTTGCACCTTTCTTTGTATTACTTGTGGAGTTTTCATGTTTGGTTTGTTTGTATGAATGAATGATTTTTTTGTTTGTTTGTTATGTTAAATCTTTCATCAAAGTATGGATGTGAAACTATTATGTCAAACCAGAAACAGCTACTATTGTCATAAAAATTGCATGTACATCCTGTGCTGGCTGCAAGACATAATTCTGATACTAACTGAAGGCATGCAATACTCACCTCAAAATGATGTTGTTGTTCAGATGGAGGATCCATGTGGCACAGGAAACAACCATTCACTGGGCCACTGCACTTCTGTGCAGTCTCCAGTGTAGTTTCACAGCATTTATTTCTTTGGTTCTGTCCTTATTACTAATAAGTTTCAATTTGTTAACTCAGCTCCTCTGAATTACTTCAGGTTTTTTAGTAATATGGACACACATATACCGTAGACTGCAGTCAGTTAGTAGGTTTCTCTAATGACGAGTTGCTCCGCTCAATGACTCTAAACTTACAGCCAAAAGTTAAACTGAGCCACACCTCACTGGAGCAGTTTCACTTCCTCCTCTCCAAATTTGACCATTATGTCACTCACTGCTATTCTCTACCACTAGCATTTACTGCTTAATATGTAACAAACAGATTTTCAAATCTGACTTCATACTTTATCATCTTCTCTTATTTTGATTTTATTACCTGTAATATCAAACAGGAGCACAATGTCTCCACACTCAGACTATGTCTACGTTAATACATCTTCATTTCAGAGGTTAAACCTTTGTTACAGTTATACCTGGCATCCACATTCCTTCCTCAAATTCAATCCTCAAAAATAAATAAATAAATAAAAATAAAACAAAGACAACAACAACAACAACAAAAAACCCCCCCCACTATGGTCAAATTTGAATGGACAAAAATGTAACCATTTTGAAACAATGGCGTAAATGCACCAATGGGCTTCAGGATTTGCTCTTGTGGGTTCTGATTCATTACGCCTGTATCACATGACCACCTTCTGAAAAAATACACCAAACCCAGTAGAGAGCAGCAAAGCACCTTGCAGCTGGGTGCCAACCACTAATAAACCCAAAGAGGAAGATGCAAAATGAGGTTGTGACGCCTACTGCACAAAAGTAAAATCTGGAAAGTCTGAGAAAACAGGGCAGGTTGACATATCCCATTGAGTTTATCCTGGCTTATCTATTGTACTAACACTAAATCAGGAAGAGATAGAACAGCTATGTTAAGCCTGGTGAAAGTAATTTTTGTACAAACACAGGTTTTATTAGCCATCTAAGAAATGGAGAAATTGCAAAATAGTTTTCTTACTGAGGTTCATATCAATTTAACAGAAATTAGGTGGCATTGCCTATGTTTGAATTTCATTTTAAGAATTTTAAAATATCCTCAATTTAATTCAATTCAGTTCAATTCAGCTCAACACAATTCATTTCAATTGAGCTTTAGAAGGCACTACAAGAATATAACATACTGCCAAATTTGTCAAATTAATAAAAATGAAAATAATAACAATAATAATTGCATAGCTAAGGAAACCAAAAGGCTGTATCAAAACTGTTCTTCAATACAATCTCCCAATCTGGGAAAGTACAAGGTGACTGTTGAAAGGAAAATTCCCCTTTAACAGGAAAAAAAAAAAAAAAACTCTGGCAGAACCAGACCCAACCTTCAACCAGCTTGACCAATTGGGGGTTTAGACAGAAGGAAAGAGGAGAAAATAGCAACAACCATAGATAGATCAGTAATGGCTGCTAGCAGAGGAAACACAGGTTTAAAACAAGAAAAATGTCATTAATAAAATTGGAGTGACACACTCCAAATTTTAGAATAAATATAGTCCAAAAAATTTTTTAAAAATGAATACATACATGGCAGCACGGTGGCTTAGTGGTTAGCACTGTTGCCTCACAGCAAGAAGGTTCCTGGTTCGACTCCCAGCCAGGAGTC